>JAKUCM010009597.1:0-13322 GCA_023374145.1 Lepidium sativum | reverse complement strand
CTAACTCTAAGGATCAAGCTCTAGTTCATAACTCAAGCGAAATAGTTCAAGACGGGTTCACTAATAGAAATAGCTTCTAGAGTAAAGCAAAATGATAATGATGCGACCTATGACACCACTCTAAGTTTCTTAACTACACTTTCTGTTGACATTTTGTTTCCTTGATCCTAGCGAAAAGAGATCACATGTGTATAAGGAACATATGAACATTGCTAGATATAAGTATCGAGCTCTATATCTTTAGTCAACCAAAGTACTTCAAGACGGGGTTAACAAATACACATATCATCAAGATTAAAGCAAAAATGATAATGTTGCGACCTACGACACCACTCTAAGTCTCCTTAGTTCACTTTCTCATGTTAAAAGGACATTTCGTTGCCTAGAACTTAGCTAAAAGAGATCGCATGTTTACAAGGGTCATATGAGCATGGCTAACTCTAAGGATCAAGCTCTACTTCATAACTCAAGCGAAATAGTTCAAGACGGATTTACTAATAGAAATAGCTTCTAGATTGAAGCAAAATGATAATGTTGCGAACTATGATACCACTCTAAGTTTCTTAACTACACTTTCTCTTATCAAAATGACATTTCGTTTCCATGATCCTAGCGAAAAAATATCACATTTGTATAAGGAACATATGAACATTGCTAGATATAAATATCGAGCTCTATATCTTTATTCAACCAAAGTACTTCATGACGGGTTAACAAATACACATATCATCATGATTAAAGTAAAAATGATAATGTTGCGACCTACGACACCACTCTAAGTCTCCTTAGTTCACTTTCCCATGTTAAAAGGGCATTTCGTTGCCTAGAACTTAGCTAGAAGAGATCGCATGTTTACAAGGGTCATATGAGCATGGCTAACTCTAAGGATCAAGCTCTAGTTCATAACTCAAGCGAAATAGTTCAAGACGGGTTCACTAATAGAAATAGCTTCTAGAGTAAAGCAATATGATAATGATGCGACCTATGACACCACTCTAAGTTTCTTAACTACACTTTCTGTTGACATTTTGTTTCCTTGATCCTAGCGAAAAGAGATCACATGTGTATAAGGAACATATGAACATTGCTAGATATAAGTATCGAGCTCTATATCTTTAGTCAACCAAAGTACTTCATGACGGGGTTAACAAATACACATATCATCAAGATTAAAGCAAAAATGATAATGTTGCGACTTACGACACCACTCTAAGTCTCCTTAGTTCACTTTCTCATGTTAAAAGGACATTTCGTTGCCTAGAACTTAGCTAAAAGAGATCGCATGTTTACAAGGGTCATATGAGCATGGCTAACTCTAAGGATCAAGCTCTACTTCATAACTCAAGCGAAATAGTTCAAGACGGATTTACTAATAGAAATAGCTTCTAGATTGAAGCAAAATGATAATGTTGCGAACTATGATACCACTCAAAGTTTCTTAACTACACTTTCTCTTATCAAAATGACATTTCGTTTCCATGATCCTAGCGAAAAAATATCACATTTGTATAAGGAACATATGAACATTGCTAGATATAAATATCGAGCTCTATATCTTTATTCAACCAAAGTACTTCATGACGGGTTAACAAATACACATATCATCATGATTAAAGCAAAAATGATAATGTTGCGACCTACGACACCACTCTAAGTCTCCTTATTTCACTTTCCCATGTTAAAAGGGCATTTCGTTGCCTAGAACTTAGCTAGAAGAGATCGCATGTTTACAAGGGTCATATGAGCATGGCTAACTCTAAGGATCAAGCTCTAGTTCATAACTCAAGCGAAATAGTTCAAGACGGGTTCACTAATAGAAATAGCTTCTAGAGTAAAGCAATATGATAATGATGCGACCTATGACACCACTCTAAGTTTCTTAACTACACTTTCTGTTGACATTTCGTTTCCTTGATCCCTAGCGAAAAGAGATCACATGTGTATAAGGAACATATGAACATTGCTAGATATAAGTATTGAGCTCTATATCTTTAGTCAACCAAAGTACTTCATGACGGGTTAACAAATACACATCTCATCAAGATTAAAGTAAAAATGATAATGTTGCGACCTACGACACCAGGCTAAGTCTCAGTTCACTTTCTCATGTTAAAAGGACATTTCGTTGCCTAGAACTTAGCTAGAAGAGATCGCATGTTTACAAGGGTCATATGAGCATGGCTAACTCTAAGGATCAAGCTCTACTTCATAACTCAAGCGAAATAGTTCAAGACGCTTTTACTAATAGAAATAGCTTCTATAGTAAAGCAAAATGATAATGTTGCGATCTGTGACACAACTCTAAGTTTCTTAACTACACTTTCGCTTATCAAAATGACATTTTGTTTCCTTGATCCTAGCGAAAAGAGATCACATGTGTATAAGGAACATATGAACATTGTTAGATATATGTATCGAGCTCTATATCTTTATTCAACCAAAGTACTTCATGACGGGTTAACAAATACACATATCATCAAGATTAAAGCAAAAATGATAATGTTGCGACCTACGACACCACTCTAAGTCTCCTTAGTCCATTTTCTCATGTTAAACGGACATTTCGTTGCCTAGAACTTAGCTAAAAGAGATCGCATATTTACAAGGGTCATATGAGCATGGCTAACTCTAAGGATCAAGCTCTACTTCATAACTCAAGCGAAATAGTTCAAGACGGGTTTACTAATAGAAATAGCTTCTAGATTAAAGCAAAATGATAATGTTGCGATCTATGACACCACTCTAAATTTCTTAACTACTCTTTCTCTTATAAAAAATGACATTTTGTTTCCTTGATCCTAGCGAAAAGAGATCATATGTGCATAAGGAACATATGAACATTGCTAGATATAAGTATCGAGCTCTATATCTTTATTCAACCAAAGTACTTCATGATGGGTTAACAAATACACATATCATCAAGATTAAAGAAAAAAATGATAATGTTGCGACCTACGACACCACTCTAAGTCTCCTTAGTCCATTTTCTCATGTTAAAAGGACATTTCGTTGCCTAGAACTTAGCTAGAAGAGATCGCATGTTTACAAGGGTCATATGGACATGGCTAACTCTAAGGTTCAAGCTCTAGTTCATAACTCAAGCGAAATAGTTCAAGACGGGTTCATTAATAGAAATAGCTTCTAGAGTAAAGCAAAATGATAATGATGCGACCTATGACACCACTCTAAGTTTCTTAACTACACTTTCTGTTGACATTTTGTTTCCTTGATCCTAGCGAAAAGAGATCACATGTGTATAAGGAACATATGAACATTGCTAGATATAAGTATCGAGCTCTATATCTTTAGTCAACCAATGTACTTCAAGACGGGTTAACAAATACACATATCATCAAGATTAAAGCAAAAATGATAATGTTGCGACCTACGACACCACTCTAAGTCTCCTTAGTTCACTTTCATGTTAAAAGGACATTTCGTTGCCTAGAACTTAGCTAAAAGAGATCGCATGTTTACAAGGGTCATATGAGCATGGCTAACTCTAAGGATCAAGCTCTACTTCATAACTCAAGCGAAATAGTTCAAGACGGATTTACTAATAGAAATAGCTTCTAGATTGAAGCAAAATGATAATGTTGCGAACTATGATACCAGTCTAAGTTTCTTAACTACACTTTCTCTTATCAAAATGACATTTCGTTTCCATGATCCTAGCGAAAAAATATCACATTTGTATAAGGAACATATGAACATTGCTAGATATAAATATCGAGCTCTATATCTTTATTCAACCAAAGTACTTCATGACGGGTTAACAAATACACATATCATCATGATTAAAGTAAAAATGATAATGTTGCGACCTACGACACCACTCTAAGTCTCCTTAGTTCACTTTCCCATGTTAAAAGGGCATTTCGTTGCCTAGAACTTAGCTAGAAGAGATCGCATGTTTACAAGGGTCATATGAGCATGGCTAACTCTAAGGATCAAGCTCTAGTTCATAACTCAAGCGAAATAGTTCAAGACGGGTTCACTAATAGAAATAGCTTCTAGAGTAAAGCAATATGATAATGATGCGACCTATGACACCACTCTAAGTTTCTTAACTACACTTTCTGTTGACATTTTGTTTCCTTGATCCTAGCGAAAAGAGATCACATGTGTATAAGGAACATATGAACATTGCTAGATATAAGTATCGAGCTCTATATCTTTATTCAACCAAAGTACTTCATGACGGGTTAACAAATACACATATCATCAAGATTAAAGCAAAAATGATAATGTTGCGACCTACGACACCACTCTAAGTCTCCTTAGTCCATTTTCTCATGTTAAACGGACATTTCGTTGCCTAGAACTTAGCTAAAAGAGATCGCATGTTTACAAGGGTCATATGAGCATGGCTAACTCTAAGGATCAAGCTCTACTTCATAACTCAAGCGAAATAGTTCAAGACGGGGTTTACTAATAGAAATAGCTTCTAGATTAAAGCAAAATGATAATGTTGCGATCTATGACACCACTCTAAATTTCTTAACTACACTTTCTCTTATCAAAATGACATTTTGTTTCCTTGATCCTAGCGAAAAGAGATCATATGTGCATAAGGAACATATGAACATTGCTAGATATAAGTATCGAGCTCTATATCTTTATTCAACCAAAGTACTTCATGATGGAGTTAACAAATACACATATCATCAGGATTAAAGAAAAATGATAATGTTGCGACCTACGACACCACTCTAAGTCTCCTTAGTCCATTTTCTCATGTTAAAAGGACATTTCGTTGCCTAGAACTTAGCTAGAAGAGATCGCATGTTTACAAGGGTCATATGGGCATGGCTAACTCTAAGGATCAAGCTCTAGTTCATAACTCAAGCGAAATAGTTCAAGACGGGTTCACTAATAGAAATAGCTTCTAGAGTAAAGCAAAATGATAATGATGCGACCTATGACACCACTCTAAGTTTCTTAACTACACTTTCTGTTGACATTTTGTTTCCTTGATCCTAGCGAAAAGAGATCACATGTGTATAAGGAACATATGAACATTGCTAGATATAAGTATCGAGCTCTATATCTTTAGTCAACCAAAGTACTTCAAGACGGGTTAACAAATACACATATCATCAAGATTAAAGCAAAAATGATAATGTTGCGACCTACGACACCACTCTAAGTCTCCTTAGTTCACTTTCTCATGTTAAAAGGACATTTCGTTGCTAGAACTTAGCTAAAAGAGATCGCATGTTTACAAGGGTCATATGAGCATGGCTAACTCTAAGGATCAAGCTCTACTTCATAACTCAAGCGAAATAGTTCAAGACGGATTTACTAATAGAAATAGCTTCTAGATTGAAGCAAAATGATAATGTTTGCGAACTATGATACCACTCTAAGTTTCTTAACTACACTTTCTCTTATCAAAATGACATTTCGTTTCCATGATCCTAGCGAAAAAATATCACATTTGTATAAGGAACATATGAACATTGCTAGATATAAATATCGAGCTCTATATCTTTATTCAACCAAAGTACTTCATGACGGGTTAACAAATACACATATCATCATGATTAAAGTAAAAATGATAATGTTGCGACCTACGACACCACTCTAAGTCTCCTTAGTTCACTTCCCATGTTAAAAGGGCATTTCGTTGCCTAGAACTTAGCTAGAAGAGATCGCATGTTTACAAGGGTCATATGAGCATGGCTAACTCTAAGGATCAAGCTCTAGTTCATAACTCAAGCGAAATAGTTCAAGACGGGTTCACTAATAGAAATAGCTTCTAGAGTAAAGCAATATGATAAATGATGCGACCTATGACACCACTCTAAGTTTCTTAACTACACTTTCTGTTGACATTTTGTTTCCTTGATCCTAGCGAAAAGAGATCACATGTGTATAAGGAACATATGAACATTGCTAGATATAAGTATCGAGCTCTATATCTTTAGTCAACCAAAGTACTTCATGACGGTTAACAAATACACATATCATCAAGATTAAAGCAAAAATGATAATGTTGCGACTTACGACACCACTCTAAGTCTCCTTAGTTCACTTTCTCATGTTAAAAGGACATTTCGTTGCCTAGAACTTAGCTAAAAGAGATCGCATGTTTACAAGGGTCATATGAGCATGGCTAACTCTAAGGATCAAGCTCTACTTCATAACTCAAGCGAAATAGTTCAAGACGGATTTACTAATAGAAATAGCTTCTAGATTGAAGCAAAATGATAATGTTGCGAACTTGATACCACTCAAAGTTTCTTAACTACACTTCTCTTATCAAAAATGACATTTCGTTTCCATGATCCTAGCGAAAAAATATCACATTTGTATAAGGAACATATGAACATTGCTAGATATAAATATCGAGCTCTATATCTTTATTCAACCAAAGTACTTCATGACGGGTTAACAAATACACATATCATCATGATTAAAGCAAAAATGATAATGTTGGACCTACGACACCACTCTAAGTCTCCTTAGTTCACTTTCCCATGTTAAAAGGGCATTTCGTTGCTAGAACTTAGCTAGAAGAGATCGCATGTTTACAAGGGTCATATGAGCATGGCTAACTCTAAGGATCAAGCTCTAGTTCATAACTCAAGCGAAATAGTTCAAGACGGGTTCACTAATAGAAATAGCTTCTAGAGTAAAGCAATATGATAATGATGCGACCTATGACACCACTCTAAGTTTCTTAACTACACTTTCTGTTGACATTTTGTTTCCTTGATCCTAGCGAAAAGAGATCACATGTGTATAAGGAACATATGAACATTGCTAGATATAAGTATCGAGCTCTATATCTTTATTCAACCAAAGTACTTCATGACGGGTTAACAAATACACATATCATCAAGATTAAAGAAAAAATGATAATGTTGCGACCTACGACACCACTCTAAGTCTCCTTAGTCCATTTTCTCATGTTAAAAGGACATTTCGTTGCCTAGAACTTAGCTAGAAGAGATCGCATGTTTACAAGGGTCATATGGGCATGGCTAACTCTAAGGATCAAGCTCTAGTTCATAACTCAAGCGAAATAGTTCAAGACGGGTTCACTAATAGAAATAGCTTCTAGAGTAAAGCAAAATGATAATGATGCGACCTATGACACCACTCTAAGTTTCTTAACTACACTTTCTGTTGACATTTTGTTTCCTTGATCCTAGCGAAAAGAGATCACATGTGTATAAGGAACATATGAACATTGCTAGATATAAGTATCGAGCTCTATATCTTTAGTCAACCAATGTACTTCAAGACGGGTTAACAAATACACATATCATCAAGATTAAAGCAAAAATGATAATGTTGCGACCTACGACACCACTCTAAGTCTCCTTAGTTCACTTTCTCATGTTAAAAGGACATTTCGTTGCCTAGAACTTAGCTAAAAGAGATCGCATGTTTACAAGGGTCATATGAGCATGGCTAACTCTAAGATCACTCTAGCTCTTCATAACTCAAGCGAAATAGTTCAAGACGGATTTACTAATAGAAATAGCTTCTAGATTGAAGCAAAATGATAATGTTGCGAACTATGATACCACTCTAAGTTTCTTAACTACACTTTCTCTTATCAAAATGACATTTCGTTTCCATGATCCTAGCGAAAAAATATCACATTTGTATAAGGAACATATGAACATTGCTAGATATAAATATCGAGCTCTATATCTTTATTCAACCAAAGTACTTCATGACGGGTTAACAAATACACATATCATCATGATTAAAGTAAAAATGATAATGTTGCGACCTACGACACCACTCTAAGTCTCCTTAGTTCACTTTCCATGTTAAAAGGGCATTTCGTTGCCTAGAACTTAGCTAGAAGAGATCGCATGTTTACAAGGGTCATATGAGCATGGCTAACTCTAAGGATCAAGCTCTAGTTCATAACTCAAGCGAAATAGTTCAAGACGGGTTCACTAATAGAAATAGCTTCTAGAGTAAAGCAATATGATAATGATGCGACCTATGACACCACTCTAAGTTTCTTAACTACACTTTCTGTTGACATTTTGTTTCCTTGATCCTAGCGAAAAGAGATCACATGTGTATAAGGAACATATGAACATTGCTAGATATAAGTATCGAGCTCTATATCTTTATTCAACCAAAGTACTTCATGACGGGTTAACAAATACACATATCATCAAGATTAAAGAAAAAATGATAATGTTGCGACCTACGACACCACTCTAAGTCTCCTTAGTCCATTTTCTCATGTTAAAAGGACATTTCGTTGCCTAGAACTTAGCTAGAAGAGATCGCATGTTTACAAGGGTCATATGGGCATGGCTAACTCTAAGGATCAAGCTCTAGTTCATAACTCAAGCGAAATAGTTCAAGACGGGTTCACTAATAGAAATAGCTTCTAGAGTAAAGCAAAATGATAATGATGCGACCTATGACACCACTCTAAGTTTCTTAACTACACTTTCTGTTGACATTTTGTTTCCTTGATCCTAGCGAAAAGAGATCACATGTGTATAAGGAACATATGAACATTGCTAGATATAAGTATCGAGCTCTATATCTTTAGTCAACCAATGTACTTCAAGACGGGTTAACAAATACACATATCATCAAGATTAAAGCAAAAATGATAATGTTGCGACCTACGACACCACTCTAAGTCTCCTTAGTTCACTTTCTCATGTTAAAAGGACATTTCGTTGCCTAGAACTTAGCTAAAAGAGATCGCATGTTTACAAGGGTCATATGAGCATGGCTAACTCTAAGGATCAAGCTCTACTTCATAACTCAAGCGAAATAGTTCAAGACGGATTTACTAATAGAAATAGCTTCTAGATTGAAGCAAAATGATAATGTTGCGAACTATGATACCACTCTAAGTTTCTTAACTACACTTTCTCTTATCAAAATGACATTTCGTTTCCATGATCCTAGCGAAAAAATATCACATTTGTATAAGGAACATATGAACATTGCTAGATATAAATATCGAGCTCTATATCTTTATTCAACCAAAGTACTTCATGACGGGTTAACAAATACACATATCATCATGATTAAAGTAAAAATGATAATGTTGCGACCTACGACACCACTCTAAGTCTCCTTAGTTCACTTTCCCATGTTAAAAGGGCATTTCGTTGCCTAGAACTTAGCTAGAAGAGATCGCATGTTTACAAGGGTCATATGAGCATGGCTAACTCTAAGGATCAAGCTCTAGTTCATAACTCAAGCGAAATAGTTCAAGACGGGTTCACTAATAGAAATAGCTTCTAGAGTAAAGCAATATGATAATGATGCGACCTATGACACCACTCTAAGTTTCTTAACTACACTTTCTGTTGACATTTTGTTTCCTTGATCCTAGCGAAAAGAGATCACATGTGTATAAGGAACATATGAACATTGCTAGATATAAGTATCGAGCTCTATATCTTTATTCAACCAAAGTACTTCATGACGGGTTAACAAATACACATATCATCAAGATTAAAGCAAAAATGATAATGTTGCGACCTACGACACCACTCTAAGTCTCCTTAGTCCATTTTCTCATGTTAAACGGACATTTCGTTGCCTAGAACTTAGCTAAAAGAGATCGCATGTTTACAAGGGTCATATGAGCATGGCTAACTCTAAGGATCAAGCTCTACTTCATAACTCAAGCGAAATAGTTCAAGACGGGTTTACTAATAGAAATAGCTTCTAGATTAAAGCAAAATGATAATGTTGCGATCTATGACACCACTCTAAATTTCTTAACTACACTTTCTGTTGACATTTTGTTTCCTTGATCCTAGCGAAAAGAGATCACATGTGTATAAGGAACATATGAACATTGCTAGATATAAGTATCGAGCTCTATATCTTTAGTCAACCAAAGTACTTCATGACGGGTTAACAAATACACATATCATCAAGATTAAAGCAAAAATGATAATGTTGCGACTTACGACACCACTCTAAGTCTCCTTAGTTCACTTTCTCATGTTAAAAGGACATTTCGTTGCCTAGAACTTAGCTAAAAGAGATCGCATGTTTACAAGGGTCATATGAGCATGGCTAACTCTAAGGATCAAGCTCTACTTCATAACTCAAGCGAAATAGTTCAAGACGGATTTACTAATAGAAATAGCTTCTAGATTGAAGCAAAATGATAATGTTGCGAACTATGATACCACTCAAAGTTTCTTAACTACACTTTCTCTTATCAAAATGACATTTCGTTTCCATGATCCTAGCGAAAAAATATCACATTTGTATAAGGAACATATGAACATTGCTAGATATAAATATCGAGCTCTATATCTTTATTCAACCAAAGTACTTCATGACGGGTTAACAAATACACATATCATCATGATTAAAGCAAAAATGATAATGTTGTGACCTACGACACCACTCTAAGTCTCCTTAGTTCACTTTCCCATGTTAAAAGGGCATTTCGTTGCCTAGAACTTAGCTAGAAGAGATCGCATGTTTACAAGGGTCATATGAGCATGGCTAACTCTAAGGATCAATCTCTAGTTCATAACTCAAGCGAAATAGTTCAAGACGGGTTCACTAATAGAAATAGCTTCTAGAGTAAAGCAATATGATAATGATGCGACCTATGACACCACTCTAAGTTTCTTAACTACACTTTCTGTTGACATTTTGTTTCCTTGATCCTAGCGAAAAGAGATCACATGTGTATAAGGAACATATGAACATTGCTAGATATAAGTATCGAGCTCTATATCTTTATTCAACCAAAGTACTTCATGACGGGTTAACAAATACACATATCATCAAGATTAAAGAAAAAATGATAATGTTGCGACCTACGACACCACTCTAAGTCTCCTTAGTCCATTTTCTCATGTTAAAAGGACATTTCGTTGCCTAGAACTTAGCTAGAAGAGATCGCATGTTTACAAGGGTCATATGGGCATGGCTAACTCTAAGGATCAAGCTCTAGTTCATAACTCAAGCGAAATAGTTCAAGACGGGTTCACTAATAGAAATAGCTTCTAGAGTAAAGCAAAATGATAATGATGCGACCTATGACACCACTCTAAGTTTCTTAACTACACTTTCTGTTGACATTTTGTTTCCTTGATCCTAGCGAAAAGAGATCACATGTGTATAAGGAACATATGAACATTGCTAGATATAAATATCGAGCTCTATATCTTTATTCAACCAAAGTACTTCATGACGGGTTAACAAATACACATATCATCATGATTAAAGCAAAAATGATAATGTTGTGACCTACGACACCACTCTAAGTCTCCTTAGTTCACTTTCCCATGTTAAAAGGGCATTTCGTTGCCTAGAACTTAGCTAGAAGAGATCGCATGTTTACAAGGGTCATATGAGCATGGCTAACTCTAAGGATCAAGCTCTAGTTCATAACTCAAGCGAAATAGTTCAAGACGGGTTCACTAATAGAAATAGCTTCTAGAGTAAAGCAATATGATAATGATGCGACCTATGACACCACTCTAAGTTTCTTAACTACACTTTCTGTTGACATTTTGTTTCCTTGATCCTAGCGAAAAGAGATCACATGTGTATAAGGAACATATGAACATTGCTAGATATAAGTATCGAGCTCTATATCTTTAGTCAACCAAAGTACTTCATGACGGGTTAACAAATACACATATCATCAAGATTAAAGCAAAAATGATAATGTTGCGACTTACGACACCACTCTAAGTCTCCTTAGTTCACTTTCTCATGTTAAAAGGACATTTCGTTGCCTAGAACTTAGCTAAAAGAGATCGCATGTTTACAAGGGTCATATGAGCATGGCTAACTCTAAGGATCAAGCTCTACTTCATAACTCAAGCGAAATAGTTCAAGACGGATTTACTAATAGAAATAGCTTCTAGATTGAAGCAAAATGATAATGTTGCGAACTATGATACCACTCAAAGTTTCTTAACTACACTTTCTCTTATCAAAATGACATTTCGTTTCCATGATCCTAGCGAAAAAATATCACATTTGTATAAGGAACATATGAACATTGCTAGATATAAATATCGAGCTCTATATCTTTATTCAACCAAAGTACTTCATGACGGGGTTAACAATACACATATCATCATGATTAAAGCAAAAATGATAATGTTGTGACCTACGACACCACTCTAAGTCTCCTTAGTTCACTTTCCCATGTTAAAAGGGCATTTCGTTGCCTAGAACTTAGCTAGAAGAGATCGCATGTTTACAAGGGTCATATGAGCATGGCTAACTCTAAGGATCAAGCTCTAGTTCATAACTCAAGCGAAATAGTTCAAGACGGGTTCACTAATAGAAATAGCTTCTAGAGTAAAGCAATATGATAATGATGCGACCTATGACACCACTCTAAGTTTCTTAACTACACTTTCTGTTGACATTTTGTTTCCTTGATCCTAGCGAAAAGAGATCACATGTGTATAAGGAACATATGAACATTGCTAGATATAAGTATCGAGCTCTATATCTTTATTCAACCAAAGTACTTCATGACGGGTTAACAAATACACATATCATCAAGATTAAAGAAAAAATGATAATGTTGCGACCTACGACACCACTCTAAGTCTCCTTAGTCCATTTTCTCATGTTAAAAGGACATTTCGTTGCCTAGAACTTAGCTAGAAGAGATCGCATGTTTACAAGGGTCATATGGGCATGGCTAACTCTAAGGATCAAGCTCTAGTTCATAACTCAAGCGAAATAGTTCAAGACGGGTTCACTAATAGAAATAGCTTCTAGAGTAAAGCAAAATGATAATGATGCGACCTATGACACCACTCTAAGTTTCTTAACTACACTTTCTGTTGACATTTTGTTTCCTTGATCCTAGCGAAAAGAGATCACATGTGTATAAGGAACATATGAACATTGCTAGATATAAGTATCGAGCTCTATATCTTTAGTCAACCAATGTACTTCAAGACGGGTTAACAAATACACATATCATCAAGATTAAAGCAAAAATGATAATGTTGCGACCTACGACACCACTCTAAGTCTCCTTAGTTCACTTTCTCATGTTAAAAGGACATTTCGTTGCCTAGAACTTAGCTAAAAGAGATCGCATGTTTACAAGGGTCATATGAGCATGGCTAACTCTAAGGATCAAGCTCTACTTCATAACTCAAGCGAAATAGTTCAAGACGGATTTACTAATAGAAATAGCTTCTAGATTGAAGCAAAATGATAATGTTGCGAACTATGATACCACTCTAAGTTTCTTAACTACACTTTCTCTTATCAAAATGACATTTCGTTTCCATGATCCTAGCGAAAAAATATCACATTTGTATAAGGAACATATGAACATTGCTAGATATAAATATCGAGCT
>JAKUCM010009596.1:0-17352 GCA_023374145.1 Lepidium sativum | reverse complement strand
AAAAAACAGGAATTAAGGGAAATAAGGATCGTTCACAGTTCACTTGTTAAACAGGAAACAAAATGAAATAATAAAGTCTTGGTATGTTGATCTAGTCTCTTTTCGAATACTGTGCCAAAAACAAATGAGCCTCAGATGGTCTCATTATGTTCTGGTCCATTAGCTTTCTCTCTAATTAGCCCAAACCCATATGTTGATGGTGATAGTCTTGGGCTCCGAAGACAGAGTGAGGACCAGTCAAATGGTGTGGTGAGCTATGGTGTAAACTCTGCAATAAAAGCAGAAGAAGAGTCTTTCATGAAGGTGTGATGAGTGTTAGCCGAAAAAGAGAGAAGAAGACTTACGGTAAAGTAAAGAAACTTTGTATCTCTTTGGTTTTATCTTCTTGTTTTCGACTTTAGAGAAGCACTCTGTGTGTGGAGATCATAAGTTAACTAGACAACGACTTAGAAATACTGTAAGGAGCAGTTCGGTTTACAACACAAACATAATCAGAATATTTGAAGCTTGGCTTATGTGGCCTATTAGACTTCCATGACGCCAATTCTGCTTGTTGTGAAGCTTTTCTTCTTCTTTAACCCATCACTATTTCCGAACTGAAATGTCAGGTATTAGAAAGGCTCTAAGTAATGTAGTATTAGTTATTTTTTTAATAAGAAAAGTCAGTTTATATAAAATATTTTTGTTGAGGTCCAAAGTTAATGCTTCATTGACCTATACTCAGGACCGGATCGGCGTGTATAATTGAATTTAATATAGCCATGGAGGACATGTAGCACTGTAACCCATATGGGCCGGTATCGTTTGAGTACGTTCCGAACAATAATATGAACAAAATGTTAAGTTATTCCTAGTAATGTAGAAGGGAGCAAAGCAGCGAAAACGACAGAAGTTGCAAAGTGGTCGTGTAGATGTAATGCTCAACGTCAATATAGCTTCTTCAATTATGCTTAATAGAACTCATTTCTCAACCTCTTAGATTCAAAATACATAAAACTTTAATAATTATTTATTTGATTTATACACTCTGAGACTCGAACACGCGTACTCAAAGTGATAAAGGAGGTTGTTTGCCACTAGAGCTAGCGACACATTCGTATGTTTAATGAAAACAATTGTATATATCCTCTAATAATTACGAGTCAATTAAACACCTTCTTCCATATTGAAGAACCAGAAATCCTTAAATCCCTAAATCGATTTTTCTACACTCAGACCTAAATCCCTAAATCCCTAAATCGATTTTTCGATAGTAAGGATTAGATTCATGAAAGACGGAAAGTTGGTTCGGAGATCATCTCGGAATTTCGTTCTCAAAGACGATCTGCTTGGTGAGAGTCACCTGCTTCGAATTCTTTGTTGTCAAAAAGGGCAAGAAAAGATGGTGATGGTGGTGCAAAGAAGAGGTCTGAATCCAAAGAAAATCCACCTCTGTGCGGTAGAGACTATCAAACTCAACGTACGCAACCGAATCCTCGCCGTTCATTTTTAGAGGAAAACCGTTGTGGTTCGGTCTGATTCAAACCTTTGTAATCCGGTAACCTTAACCAAGAACTGTTCCTCATTAATCTGTATTTATGGTTAGACCGGCCAAACCGGACTAGATTCTACATCACTGCATAGTAAGTAACTTGAATGTGGAAAAGAAACTAGTATTATGTCTTGTTTTATTGCTTAGGATTTGTTGAAAGCAGATGCTTTTTTCAAGAGCTTACATAGACAATTTGGTATCTATCAGCTAAAAAATATTCAGACTATGACATTTTGTTTTCTTTATCATTCCCTCTGCTCTCGTTAGTCCTATATACACACTTTGTTGCTTCTTTATATTAACTTCTCCTTGTTCATACACTTGCAGTTAGCTCTGTTCTCGTTTAAGATCTGTGTAAATCACCAGAAAAAAGTAAATCAATTCAAAAAAATCCATCGTTTTCTTTTCAAATGGTTAGTAACATTACCTTATACTGTCTTTGTAAATCTTTGATGTAATCCACTGCTAAATCCAACATATCCGAAGTGTTGGTTTGCTGTTTAAACAACCAAAGAAACCAACATCAAAACTTTATGATCAATACTCATTAACAGAAAGTTGCAGGAAAGTGTACCTTGTCCATATGAGGAACAAGCTCTTGTAGTTTCCTCATTCGCTCACTTATCCGAGTTCTTCTTACCTGACCATTGACAATTGACAAAAGATCTTTTATGAAAGGAAAACTTTACAAGTATATTAAGCTTCAAAAGGACTTTTATCGATAAGCAAAGATGGCTCATAACAAGTTGAAGTTACCCGTTCAGCGATGCTTCTAGGATGTGTAGCGCAACCACGTTTTGCTCTAATCTTACAAGGAACAGAGTCTTGTAACTGAAGATATTTCTCCACTGAAACCATATCTGAGGTTGTAGATGACTTGGGTAAACTCAAGTGATGCGACAGTAACTGCATTCGATTCCCAGACTCTCCATTCTATACAAATAATCAAAACATCAATCACCTCATTAAAACCAAACTAAACCGGTTAGGTCAAACCAATCCAGATAGAGAACCGAATTACCTGAGGTCCATGAAACAATTTACCGTTATCCTCTGTTTCTCTTTTAAGGGAAGATAAGTTATCAATGAAGCTAGAAGGATCATTCCAATGACTATATTGAAAATTAGTTTCTGGTGCGATTTCAGGTATTTGAGATAGAATTCCCAGTGAAGAAGGTGGTCGTGAAGAAAGGCTAGTACTATGACGTCTTAATCCATTGGAATTTGATGGACTCTCTTCATCTTCTTCGTAATTCATCAAATTCCTCATAGAACCATAACCTGCGATTTGTAATTATAAAAGTAGAAACAATGAACAAAGTTTCTAAAATCGAGAAAAAATCAGATCAGATCTTGTTTTAAGGAACAGCAAAACATTAAAATTTTTGAATCAAATGTTCAAAAACATAAAGAGAATTATTTCAGACGAATAAAGGAAGAACCTTTTTGTGAGCAGAGTGAGATAACGATACCGTTTTGATCAGTAAGATTAGCGAACATTCCTGCTGGTGAGCTACTTTGTCGGAGAAGATTGGATTCAACTGGTTTCGTGTGATGATTATTCATACCCAGAAACTGATCTAAACCAACCGAATTCATCATCCCTTTACTCTGTCTCGGATAATGCGGCGGCAAATCGAGAAAACTCGACGGCTCAAGCTGTGACGGTGGCTGAGTAGCGACGTAAGATACAGAAGTGTTCGTTAACGAAACCGGAGACTTGTTATCGAATTTTGATGAACCCAGATCGTCATTTTCGCCATTACAGGTAACAAATCTCGAAAGCAACCTATCAGAGTCGAATCCACTCTTCTCTTCGTCAACAAAAGCAGCAAGTACCGAACTTGGAGCTGATCGGAAACAAAGAAGACCCGACCCGGAAGAAGATACGTGATTCGGGTCGTAAAGATGATTACGGGTATTTGAATCCATCAATCAACTTAAAAAAAATAGAAATAAAAAAAGACGAATTTCTCTCAGTGTTTTAGTACTCTGTTTCGTGACGTTTCAGGAAGAACAAACAGAATCTTCAAATCTCTCCAATGAATTCAAGCTTCGTTTTTACACCCTTCTTATGAATTCTTCACTTTCCCGGGAAACTAAGTTTCCAGCTTGAGATGTAAGCAGGTGTAGAAGTTGAAGTAGACAAAATCTTGGAAATGAAGCAAAGGAGGTTTCTTCTGAAGATGCAGAAAGAGAGAGAGAACGGTGAAGAGAAGAGAGAAAGATAGAAGATTATTTATGGTCTTTTTTTTTGCTTCTGAGTTTCTGCGTTTAACTTTAATTGCTGAAGATAGCGGCGGATCGAAAAGCATAATAAAAAATTTATTAAAAAAATAAATTGAGAAAATAAAAAGAAAAGTACCGACGAAGACGTCGTTTTAAGCCGCCTGTGAGGGCTGCGTCACGGAATTGATTTTACGTATTTTTATTTTTATGTTTGTATAATTTTATTTTATATTATATAAGTGATTATGAAAGAAAATTATACGTAGAAAGAAGAAAATATACGCTTAAAATACTGAAAACAAGAAGAGCATGTGAAGTAAATACCTACCAAATCAAATTTTGTTGAGTTACTGATGGACCCGTGACAAATTATTTATGTTCTTATACAAAAAAAAAGTATATAAAAAGATCAATGGTATTTATTTCTAAGCTCTTTAATTAATAACACACACACAAGACAATGAATATTATGGGGACAATGAAATCGTTAGTAGGCCATATGGTTATAGCAAAATATTTGTCAATTCTCTTAGCAATTGGATAAGCAGATTTATAATTCGTAATTCAAATCTTAAATTTTTGTGATGTATATTTAGGAAATTATGTATGATTAAATTTTAATTAGTAAACTATTTAACTATTTGATAAAATCATTTTCTATCTTGATTTTTAGCAAAATAATTTAGATTTGTCTGGAAAATTTTGATCAAATGAGTAGATACATTTTTGGTTTTTTTTTATTAGGCTTCGACAATTATGTGTCTTGTCGATTTAATTTAATTGTTCAAAAAGAAACTGGATTTGTTTTCAAAATATAGTTATTATTTTTATTATTGAGAATCCAATAATCATTAACTTCACATACAGTCAGCAATAGTACTGACAAAATCTTAAGAATTTAAGATTGTCCCATCAAAAATATGAAAAGACAGAAGTAAAGATCTTAATATAGTTACAGTCTTTAAATAGAAAGAAAATTGTCGGAAGTACAGTTTGTATTAATAACGTTGGTTAGCTTTCCAAATCCGGTTTAGGGTTCACGGAACCTAGAAGATCGTGACGGAGGATGTTGACGCCGTTAATGCATTGGGAACGTAAGTTGGCTTCTAACTAGCGGAAATGGTGGAGTGCTACAGTGTATGCGACATACAGTACACCTGCAGGAGAATAAATAATTGAAACTAAAGCATTGGTTAAAAATCTTGTAGTGTATGGAACTTTGTGTGCACGATATACACTAGATTATACCTCGTTCAAATCTCTGTTCCGCCGTCGTTTTACACTTTTTGTGTTATCTCTTATTTTCTAATCTTATCTTATTTTAACTTTAATAATTCACTAATGCCGTCTTTCTAAACATCTAAACAAAAGCTACCAACTTTTTTTTATCAACGATATAATATATTGAACTACAACTGACTTATAATAGTCAAATTCTTACATAATATAAATAAAAAGACTCAATCTTTAGTTATATAAATGAGTTTCTTTAAATAAATTTTCAATTTTCAGTTTTTTATATAAAGACTCAATCTTTAGACTTAAAAAAAACCAATTTCTTTTACCAATTTTCAGTTTCATCCTTCGATTATTTATGTATAAGTCCTCCTAATTCATTTTAATCTGATTCTTAGAATTTGCATTTTTAATTATCTCATTTAATGAACCACACCATTGAGTGAATATTTGGGGTGATAATTGGTTAAGATGTGAATTTATTCTCTATATACAGTATATGGAGTTCTTAGCTGTTTCATTCTTTTCAAATGGGGACTATGGTTTTTTGTGCTTGAGGATCTTATATATGAGTATATTGTTAACAGGTTATACTTCCTTAATATCATACTCCTTTCATTTCATTTAAAATGAGGTTTCCGTAATTATCTTTTGTTTCATTTTAATTGATATTTAAAAAAGTTTATGCAGAAATTGTTGGTGTTTTAGTTATTTTAACTGTTTGAATTCGTAAATGGCTCTTAGTCTAGTGGCCGATGGTAAGTCCACTTATGGCAGCTCATTTGCACAACCAAGGATCGAGTCCCCCTGCCTACATTATGTAGGAATTTGGCTACTGGACCGGCCAGTTGCGGCCCAATTTATCTGTCGTTGATAAAAAAAAACAGTTTAAATTCTGTATATTAATCTGTGATCAATTAAATTATTTTAAAATTCATAGTACAACAAATTTTATTTATATAACTTTTAAAAAAATATTTTTATATGAAAAAAACTTTAAACGTCAAATATAACGAAACAAAGAGAATAACTATATAGTTTGTAATACACAATAACAGTTCATGTTTTCATAAATCTTAATACACAACAATAGTTCATGTTTTCATTGTCTATAACTATATGGTTGGTAATAAAACAACTCTTGCCTGAATCATTACACTTAAATGTTCTGAAGTGCTCTCACGTCAAAGCTGGTCATACTTATTTTGGTTTTCATTTTCTGAAAAGACGTGCAACGTAACACAAGCTCTTCATTATTGGTAAAATTTATTGATCTCGCTATTTTTCTTCGAAATGCAATGGATACGACGGGAAAATTAAATCAAAGGAAAATAAAAGAAATAAAAATATGATGAATTTAGTGCATATAAAGTTTGGCCATGAGAAATCATAAAAGCAAATACCATATGGGGCTTTGTGTGGATAAATACATGGACACGTGAGACTCCATTAGCTCTTTGTCTATTTCTCCATGTTGTATAGATTTTGTTATCGCTATTGTTTATATAAATATGATTATTAAAATAAAAAAGCAAAACGATTCTCCATCAATTTAAAGATTTAAAATATTGAATTTGTTGTGAGAAAATAGATTATATTTATATAAGTGGGGAATCGTGGACCAGCTTTGGCTTTTAAAATGTCAACAAGCTCAAAAAGGAACTTCTAAATTAAGCAAATGTTTCTCTCTTTTCCTATCTAATTATCTTGAGTGGGCTGCTAAATTTGGAAGTAATCAATCGTGTTAGGGCAAGATATGTTTTTGCCATGAATAAGATCTCTTTTTTTCTTCTTTATTTTATAGAAAATATTACTTTTTGTTGTGAATTTTATATTATGGACCAACGGTGCGATGTGTGATCATCTTTTATGTTCTGACAAAAGTTGTATTCGAAATAGATTTGATTTTGCCTTTTTTTTTATATTTATGTAGTTTCTAAAGATCGGTTCAACATTTATTTCTCAACCTTTCATGCGCAAGAGAGATGTGATAATGCATTTGAGTTTCTTTCCACTAAAAGACATTATATATAATCAAGCATCTTTAGGTCAAAGAGTTAGAACTTGGTACTACAGATCCAAGAATTTACAGAATTGATTTGTCTGAAAGAGAAATTCATACAAAGCTTTTCTGACCTCTAAATAGATGCACAATGATAAATGATACGTCGATTTTACGACATAATACATTAAGCCACGACTGATTGATTCAGTTGCCAAATTGCTACATAATGTAAACAGGGGACTCGATCTTTGATTGTGCAAATGAGTTGTTTTAAGTGGACTTACCACCGACTATTAGACTAATAGCCATTTGCTGATACGTCGATCTTTAATGTTATAAATTTAGATTATGTGAAAAACAATTTAAGATTCCTATCAACTAAAATTATTGAATTTTTTTAATATTAGACTACAACTAACCCATTAGCTAAATTTTTATATAATGTAAATAGTAGAATTTGATTCTTAAATGTATAAGTATATTTATCTTTAATAATTTATACATTTATTGGCTACTAAATTAAATCGAGATTTCTTGACTAATAGTTATTATAACAAAAAACATCATGTGATTTTTTTTGATAACCATATAATATTTTATTTTAAACTTGTCCATATAATCAATGAAAGCAAGCAATTAAAATACAAATATAACTATAATCCTTTTGGTAATGTTTTATATATAAATTTGAAAGACAGAATCTATTCTGCAAGTTGTTTCAAAGGACTCTTATATTTTGTATTTTAATATATACTTACAAGTTTGATAAGGTTTTCGAAGAAGATCTTTATTATATATTTTATCTTATGAGATTGTAGAAGGCGACACAGAAGAAAACATATAATACAACCAAACTCTCTTCCTCAAGACGCAATGAACATATGATAATAAACTAGAGAATTACATTTGATCCTGATTTAAACCCTAAACCCTTCGTTTAAGCTTGCCATAGAAACTATAAAACACCGGTTTACCTGAGATTAACATACATTATTAGTATGGGATATTGGCTTATTCCGGTTTGATTCGACCTAGACTCTCAGACACAGATCTCATCTTCGGACGCATATCTGGATCGACTTCTGTGCAGTTCGAAGCGGTATGAATCATTGCAATAACTTGCTTATCCGCAAAACTTTGTATCAGAAGCTTGGGGTCTAAGATCTCAGCCAACGACCTCTTTTCCTTGTGCCACTCCCTTAAAACATTCACGAGATCTTCTCCTTCTTTTTCAGAGGAACCATTAGGTAACCGACCAGTCAATAACTCCAAAAGAATCACACCAAACGAATAAACATCACATTTCTGAGATGATCTGCAACTGGAAGAAGCTCGGGATTCAGGTGCAAGGTAAGCAGCTGCAGGAGCTGAGAGTCTTGTGGAAAATGTATGGTCTATGCTTTGCGTTTCGGTGGATAGTGAAAGATCAGTGAATTTGAGATGACCCGAAACCAAGCGTGTGAGACCAAAACCTGAGATGTGAGGAAGAAACTCATCATCTAACAGAACTTTACTTGATTTTAGGTTGCCATGTATATACTTCCTTGAACTGTATTCATGTATATACATCAAACCCCTTGAAGTCCCTTGAGCTATACGTAACCTCTCAGCCCAAGAAAGTGGAGGTCGAGTATTCAAAGGTCCACCTACAAAAAAAATCAAATGTCGTCTCAGATAAGCAATGATACACCTGCCTCAGAAGTACAACAGAATCTCATAAGCCAACAGCTTAGTCAACAAAATCTCAGAAGCCAACAACAAAACAACAACGAGAAAAAGCCAACAAGTTAGTCAATAAAACACAATCTCACAAAGGACAAAAAAGCTCTGCACTTTGTATTCTATCTAGTAGAGCAAGCACAAATGGAGATTTAGCACTAAATCTGAAAAAACCAACATCAAAAGATAAGAGTTGTACCATGTAGAGCAAAGTACAAGCTGCCATTGCTAATGAAATCAGTGATGAGAAGCTTCGCGTCCTCTGCATAGTAGTAAGCTCTGAGCTGTACGATATTAGGGTGGTTGATCTTCCCGATTGTCTCCACTTCATTCTCAAAATCCTTAAATCGCCACGTGACATTGCAGTCGCTGAGCCTTCTAACGGCGAAAACGGTGGAGGACGATTTCTCCGCTACTACTCTGTACACAATCCCGCTTATACTCTTGCCTATTACGTAAGCTGAAGCTCTCAGTAAATCCTCAAGCTCCAGCTCGAATCCTTCGTCAAAGGCTACAAATTTACCGTCTTGTCCTTCTTCGTCGAACTCCGAGACCTCCGTCATCGTCTTCGTATCCGTTTTGTACTCTTCGGAGCTCCGTTTTCTTCGGATCATCCATAATGAGACGGAAACAGCTCCGATTAACACTGAAACTCCAGAAATCAGAGAAACCGTCACTGATCCTGTAATCTGCTTCTCCTTAACGATTACACTAGGGTTTGGTTTCTGGAATTCTTGCGTGCTTTCCGGCTTTCTAGTAACCAGATTAGGAATTTCAGTTTCTTCACAAGGCGTTTTCAATGGAAACCCACAAAGATGAGAGTTTCCAGCGAATGCGATTGGTCCTTGATTCAACAAAGATCCCACCTGAGGTACTTTTCCGGTTAGATTGTTGCGACCCAAATCCAAGCTCACGGAAACCGGAAATTTACCGTACGATAATGGAATCTCTCCGATGAATTGGTTAAATGACAGATTAAGAGTTCCGACGAGACTTTCGAATTCAGGGAGTGATCCGTTGAGTCTATTGGAAGACAAATCGAGATGGTTGAGTGATTTCATGGACTTTATTTGGGCCGGGATTGGGCCGGAGAGTGAGTTGTGAGAGAGATCAATGAACCGGATCTTGGTTGCTTCGAAGAGACGACCCGGTACGGTTTTGGAGAAATTGTTGTGAGCTAGATCAAGCCGGTTTAACGAGTCGAGTAAACCGAGTTCCGATGGAATGTAACCGGAGAGACTTTTATCGAAGAGTACAAGGGAAGTGACTTTGCCGTTTGTACAAACGATTCCAGACCAATGACAAGGATTCGGGTCGGATTCAGACCAATGGGTCATCACTCGGGTCGGGTCGTTATCCACGGCGGATTTAAGAGCAAGTAGAGATAAACCGTCAGAATTGAGAGATGAACAAAAGCTAAAAATGAAAGAAATAAGAAGTGAAAGAATCAAAAGTAACTTCATTTTACTCATTTAGAGATTCAAATCAGTCATATGAAAGTGAAGCAACGAGAAGTTGCAGAGAGAACAAAAGAGAAACAGTGAAGACGAAGGAGGGGAGATTTGACCAAAGTTGGATTCTTTTATTGTTTCATGTCAGCAACGTGGAGTAATGTAGTCATGATCATTTTTTTTGAATTCATGTACGTAGGAATATATTTTGAAATATTAATATAATATTGGGATTTGCGTTTTGGACTTTTGTGATTCTTTAATTATTAGTTATAAATTGTATAAGTTTATTTATTGACCGATGCAGGTGAGTTATTATTGTTATATTTTTATTTGTCTGCTTATGTATTGATAATTGATTTTATAAGATTACAAAAATCGCAAACCCGAAGAAGATATTTTAGTGGACAATTATACAATAAACAATCATATGAATGAAGAAAGAATATATTGTTATGTTTAAATGCTTAGAATCTTAAACACTTTGAGCTACGAATTTTTTTTGTACAGTCCTACTAAGATCTATAATTATTCTACGTACAAAAGTAATAAAAAAGGTTTAGCATTTTTAAAGATAATAAAAAAATAATACTGACGAAAAATTCAAGGATTGATATAATTTACATTTTATTCAAATTAAAGGAGGGAACAGACATAGAAAATGGATTGTGTCAGACAAAAAATAATGTAACCAACCGACAAAAGTCACCAAACAAAGATGAATTTGAAAGATGCCAAAAGTACTAAGGGTACTTCCGTAATTAACAGTTGCAGGCCTAGCTAAAATCACATTATGGGCTTGGGCCGACGCTTGAAATAACAATGTACAAAAAACTGAACAAAGCCCAAAAAAGCCCAATCTAAGTGGTGTCTCTCTCTTTCTCTCTCATCCTAAAACTTCAACTATAATGGGATTTTTTGTTTCTCGGTAAAATTTGGCTTTATTAACAGACGCACTCCAAAGATAAACGTTGCTTTCTTCCCACTCCAAATGGCTCTTCAGTAATATTTTGCTCTGAGAACACACAAAGATTTACACTTTAACGAGGAAGACGAAGATTTTTCTCCTTTTCGAACAAGCTCTTGAGAAAGACAAACAGAGGGAAATTTTCACGTGATTTCGCCATTGATGTAACCCCCTTCGTGTTACCTGTCGAAATACCCGCAAATTGACCAAGTTCTACTTCATTTTCTCTCTCGCTTTCGAAATTTTCCTACGGAGTCCAACGATTTGAAGCTTTAAAGAGGCTTGACTAGAACAGAGTTGATCAATTCGGTCGCTTCTGGTTTGTTCTGAATTTCAAATCGGTTTATTCCGGTTTAAGCGTGATTTTCCGGCTTATGGATCTGACCGAAGGTTTTGGAGCTAGATCCGGCGTTGAATCGGTGACCGGCAAGGAATCTTTCAATTTCAGTGACGAAATTCGGCAATTGGTGACGATGCCTCCGGAGAATACTGGCGGTTCCTTTACGGCTTTGCTCGAGATGCCAGTGACTCAAGCCATGGAGCTTCTCCATTTCACAGAGTCCTCGTCTTCTCAAGCGAACATTACCAAATTCGCCGGAGATATTGCTCCTTCCACTCTTCACCCTTTTGAGAAATTGACTTTTCCTTCTAATTCGCTTCTCTTGGACCGTGCCGCTCGTTACTCCGTAATTGCTACGGAACAATACGGAAATTTCTCCGGTAAGACTTCCAGCTCCTTACCTTCGAATTCCGGCGCGAATCTTGACAGAATTAAGGCCGAACCTGCTGAGAACAATATAATGGTGGAGAATCAGAATTCGACCCAGAATCAGAACAACTCTTTTGGCAAGAGGAAAGAACGCGAGAAGAAGGTAATTTACCAATTGTTCATAGTGGAAACTCGTAGCTCTTATAGATTGCTAATTATACCAAAAAGATTAGTCCATGTTTCCTTATCTTTTAATTTATAGGTCAAAAGCTCGATGAAGAAGACCAAGAGCTCCGAAGAGGCAGACAAGTTGCCATATGTTCACGTTAGAGCTCGTCGTGGTCAAGCTACAGATAATCATAGTTTAGCAGAACGAGTAAATTACATCTCACAGACATAGTTTTTCTATTAGCTATAATTAGTGGCTACGTTAAATTAATAATTTTATGTTGAATTGTTGATTGTAGGCAAGAAGGGAGAAGATAAACGCACGAATGAAGCTGCTACAGGAACTGGTCCCAGGCTGTGATAAGGTTGGTCTTTAGATAATTGACCTTTTAATCAAAAAGCTAATCAATAATTAGATCTTCATTTGTGCTTAAAGACAGAATCTTCCTTTATTAGACCAACGCTAATAAAGTGTGTGGTTTTCACTATTAATCCTTTTCACTTTCTTTTTATATGAAAAAAATAAGTGGAATGCTAAATTCCTCTTACATGAAAAGAACTTTTCTTGCGTGCGAAAGACCATAACCACTAGTTTGGTAAATTTATTCCCTTGAAATTGTAAACTTTATTTTGGTGTGGGGAAGAACAAATCACGAGTCACAACCAGTAAGATAAAACTAGTAATGTGGAAATGATGTGACTTCATGTTTCGTCTTCCCAAAGTGTATTCATTGAGCTTGAAGCTTACTCCATAAATGACGATAATGGATTTATGTGGGAATGCTAGCTGGAGTGTTGTGTTCCCTTAAGGTTTTGGGTAGAGGGGACATATTTTGGTGGATAGATCAAGATCAGAGTGTGTTTTGGGGTCCATCTTTTGATAATAAGTGGCGAAAGTTGCAGGCTTTCTATGGAAGGTGAGGAGTGATAAGTTTGGTATCTGTCAAGTAGAAAGAGGGTGAGGAGTGTAGTATCGCACTAATATCGTTATATGCTTTGAGTCCCACAATACCTAATTGGTTGGAAACATGATGTGACACTCCTGCAGACAGCTAACTAATCGATAGATATCTTGGAACTTAGCAGCAATGATTATTGGAAGGAGATGATAGTAGGTGAAAACTCTTTAAGAGTTTGTCAAAGTTGTGGGGTTCTAAGACCTGATTGTCTGTTCATGAAATCTTGAGAAATTCCGAATTCCAGTATATCAACGAGAAGTATTGGTCTGGTTTGCTTGTTTGGCAATATTATGCTGATTGAGTAGAGTTATTGTGATTATGGACTCCGTGCTAGCTTTAGATCTTGTTAACTTTTGAAATCATCGATGAGTAGTAGATATGCGTCCCATAATTTCATAATTCTAGGTAGAATATTCTAACAAAGAGATAGCTGCTTAGAAACTCTTTAATCTCTGTAAAACGTGTAGCTTATTCTTCTTTGTCTATGACTTAACGGAAAGCTTTGGCCTGCAGATTCAAGGCACTGCATTGGTCCTGGATGAAATCATTAACCATGTGCAGTCTTTACAGCGTCAAGTGGAGGTAGGACTTCTTGTCCTATTTTGTTGTTGTTGTTTACTAATTGAAACAGTAAGCTACACAATATGTGATAAAATTGGTGCCACGATGTCACAAAACTCTTTATTTTTCAGATGCTATCTATGAGACTTGCTGCAGTAAACCCCAGAGTGGACTATAATCTTGACAGCGTATTGGCTTCAGAGGTAAGTATCAACTAATCACATACCAGAATTAGGGTTTCATGTGATTCTTCTTCCACTACAATAAAATCCATTAAATTTAATTAATACTATAAAGAACCTCCCATTGACTCTGCTGCTCGTTTAAGTAACCATAGGAATTGTATTTCTTTGAGTAACTTTCTCAGTTGAATAACAAAACAAGAAACTTTTGGATATTTATTGATCCAACATTAATCAACCCTATTCTAGACTAGGCTTAAAGAAGAAGAACAACGTGGAGAAATAAAGACACAGACCTTACAAAAATGCAGTACAAACAGAGAAATCAAGGACTTAAATTCATTAGTCCTCTCATTTATACATAGAGAAACAAAAGTGGTCAGAAACACGGACCACCTTTGTTCTATGGTTTGTGATGGCTTTTGTAATTCTTTTACCCTTGCACAATTATTTTTCTGTGGGTCACAATCTTATGTTATTGTTGCTTCAAGTTACACCTATATGATCTAATATTCAACTTTGTTACTCTGCAAGTAACTTTCTTATTAAATGACCTTCTTTTTCTTTTACAGCTTGTACACCATTTATGAACCGGGTCCACTCATTAATAACCTTGTTCTTTGGGATAAAGTACAATGAAACTGTAAAAGAGAGCTGGCTTGTTGATTAGATAGAGAATCTAAAACGTTGAATCAATCATGTCTAAGAATAGCTTATAAAGTTAAGTTATCTTCTGCAGAACGGCTCTCTAATGGATAGTAGCTTCAATGGAGAGTCTTATCATCAGCTGCAACAGTGGCCTTTCAATAGCTACCAGCAACCTGAATGGAGAAGAGAAGACGATCATCATCAAACCAATGTCTTGATGAGTTCAACTATTTTGCATCCGAATCAGGTGAAGATGGAGCTCTAAGCTGTAAACAGTTTAACATGCTTGTGTATATATAAAAGAGTTATATATCTCATAAGGTTTCGATTGTTGTACTAGAGTTAGGAAATTAGTATATGATTGTTTCAGGTCTTTGTTCATGGCCTTTCTACATTTTCTAGATTCAATGTAGAATTCAGCATGTAAGTGTGTCTGTCACTTGAGAGAAAATACATAAAGATTTGATAAGCTACTGTACAATACGACGTCGTAATGGATATAATACAATGCTGGTTAACCGAATTTTAGCTGAAACGAAAATAGAAAACCGAGTTGGGTAATTTCCAATTAAACCGTCGATTTTGACAAACCAAACTGGATTCTCGGTTCGGTTCGGTTCGAATTAATCTTTTGTAGGTCGTGGTCGTATTTAGTTCATTTCATTGTTAACAAATCTGTGAGTTTCTTTTGATTGCAACAGAAATCGGAACCAAAGCGATGCCGTCGACGCAGTCCTTGACCGTCGCAGCGAAGACGCTACGAAATCGGATCTTTTCCCGGTATGGATCCACTTCCGCCGGTCCAAGTCGGTGGGCGACGCCAGGTCACGAGGAGCGACCTAAGGGTTACTTTATGAACCGGACCCCACCACCACCGGGACAATCGCGAAAATGGGAAGATTGGGAGCTTCCTTGTTATATCACCAGCTTCCTCACGATCGTAATCCTTGGCGTCGGACTCAATGCCAAACCTGATCTTTCTATCGAGACTTGGGCTCATCAGAAAGCTTTAGAGCGTCTCGAGTTGGAGAAGCTGGCATCTGTTGGAGATTCGTCCGATTAAGTATCACCGATTGGATCTCTGGATGCTTGATCTGGTATGTCTGTTTTTTTCCGGGGATTTGAGGAGTTCTTTTTCCGTTTAAGGACGATCACGAAGACTGGAGAGTTAGGGTTTCGTTTAGCCCGTGGACTTTGTTTCAA
The DNA here is from genome assembly GCA_023374145.1 of Lepidium sativum. NCBI lineage: Eukaryota > Viridiplantae > Streptophyta > Magnoliopsida > Brassicales > Brassicaceae > Lepidium > Lepidium sativum. The sequence continues at coordinate 1,784 of JAKUCM010009596.1, read as the reverse complement.
TCTCTATGTTTTGTTGATAATGAGAATATTCATGAAATAAGTGTTCTTCAACATTTTAGACGCACTTACTCTCACTCTCTACTTATTATTACATTTCTCAAATTTGGTCAGTGTTGATTTGCTCGTTTCTCAATTGAATAATTTGTGTGTCATTTCATTACTTGGAGAAAGCTATTAAAGGTGATTACTTTTTTGACATTGTGTGCTTTCTCTTCCTAAAGTTATGACTAGTTCATGTTATCTGTGACTTTCAGTTTGCTTATTGCATTCTACGCAGTTCAGTCAGTTTATATACTGACGGGTTAGATTCTTAGTTACTGCATTCTCTGTTGTAGGAGTCAAAAGCATGATCAGTGTCCTGGTAGTTCAATGCAGTTCAATATCTTATAGAAAATAGCATGAGAATGTTGATATCGTGCTCTGGAACTATCTTGTTTGGATAGCTTGTATTAGTCTCGATTCTCGAGTTGAAAATAACTTCATTGAATATGGGTAGATATGATCTTTTTAAAAAGGTTAGCTTACCTCTATCTCTGCAGGTTTTGGTCGATGAATATTTCCCTTTTGAGTACTATTGCTAGTCGTTTCCCAAATCTTATGATTAGTTTCTTCTAGCATGGCTTAAAGTCGATAGTCTTCTTTATAAAGATAAGGAGTAATCTAAAGCTGTGTCGGCTAGTTAGCGAATTGTGATGGCTGTCTCATCCCTCGTTTCATTTATGATGATTAAAGAATGAAAGAGACTGTATAGATCAAAGAATCTCAATGCCTTCGTCGTGGTTGGCGAATTGTGATGGCTGCAGTTAAGTATTAGCTTGATTTGTTGAATTCATTAGTTGACGATCTCAGATCCTCAAAATTGATAATAACATTGAGAGGGTTACTTGTGGAAACTGATTGCACTATCGAGTATCGACCATTTAATTACTTGGAGAAAGCTGTTAGAGGTGAATGATTTCTTGACATTGCGAGCTTCTCTTCCTACGGTTATGGCTAGTTCATGCACTTTGTGAATTTCGGTTTTCTTATTGAATTTTGTGCAGTTCAGTTAGTCTATACCACTGCATACAGATAAAATTCATAGCTAGTTCAGTTCTTAATCTCTTTAGATCGTCTCAATTTACTTGTCATATGGTGTTGTTGTAGTCAAAAGCTGATAGAATAACAGGAGAATGTTGATTTCGTTATATGGAAGTAGTTCGCTTGGATGTGTGGGAATCGAGAAGCTTGATCAATGGTACTTAGATTAGTCTCGACTCTTGTAAATAACTTCATTGAATAGGATAGCTTATCTCTATCTCTGCAGGTTTTGGTCGACGAATATTGCCGTTTTGAGTACTCTTGCTAGTCGTTTCCCAAATCTTATGATTAGTTTCCTCTAGTGTGGCTTAATCATAAGAGGATTAAATCTAAAGCTGTGTCGGCTTCCGAATGATGATTAAACAATGAAAAGAGACTAAAAATCAAAGAATCTGAATGCCTTCTTCGTCGTTGGCTTTCTGCAGTTATGTAGTAGCTTGATATGTTGAATCTCTTAGTTGAACGATATCGTATCCTCAAATTGAAAATCAGATAGAGAGGGCAATTGTGGTCACTCTGTGGATTTGTGTGTCCCGAGAATACGAATCTGTGACACTGAAAGGATTGGGCTTAGTAAGTCCAAAAAGACATTATCACTTCACTCGTCAGTGGTTGCAGGCTTTTTTTCTTTCTAGAGACCTAAAGAAGAGTACAATATAAAGCCATGTGAAGAACATTTTGTCCTTTATCTCTCTCTCTCTCTC
>JAKUCM010009595.1:0-30630 GCA_023374145.1 Lepidium sativum | reverse complement strand
CTGACACTCGAGTGGGACACTCGACTAGACGTGGTCGAGTGTTGTCCCATCATGTCGGTTCTGGTCCCATTTGTCCTATCTCGGGCCCTACTTCCCTGCAAAACGTACAAAAACCCTTCCAAGTGCATGTAAAATTAAATAAATGCAATTAAAGACAAAAACTATAAGAGTACCAAAAGAAATTAAATATGCTGAATGTGGATGCAAAATAGAATGTATATGCTGAGGATACCTTTGGGATTGCCTCCCTACTGCGCTCGTTTATAGTCTCGAGCTTGACTCCCTCATATTCATTGGAGATGAGGTGGCTCATCGAGAAGAAGCAAAGGTTACTGCTCCATTCACTGTAAACTCTTCTCCTTTGTTGTTGGTCAAGGTAACTGCTCCATATGGTAGAACTTGCAACACCTTAAACGAACCAGACCACTTTGATCAGAGTTTACCCGGAAACAGCTGGAGCCTAGAGTTAAAGAGAAGCACTTAATCACCAGTTGTGATTGTCTTAGACTGAATCTTCTTGTCATGAGCTGCCTTGGTGCGATCCTTGTATGCTTTAGAGCTGTCATATGCCTCCTGTCTGATCTCCTCTAGTTCATGCAGATCAATTTGTCTTTTTTCTTGGGCTGTCTTGAAGTCGAAGTTCAGAAGACTGGTTGCCCAAATCGACTTGTACTCGAGTTCTAGTGGAAAATGGCAAGAATTTCCATAGAGTAGCTGAAAAGGCGTTCTCCCAATGGGTGTCTTGAAAGCAGTCATATATGCCTAAAAAGTATCATCCAATCACGCGGCCCAATCGCGCTTTGATTGCCCAACTACTTTCATCAGAATAGACTTGATATGCCTATTGGATACCTCAACTTGCCCACTGGTTTGGGGATGATAAAGAGTTGCCACCTTATGTTTAACCCCATGTTTCTTGAGCAAGCTTTCAAAGACTTTGTTGATAAAATGCGATCCTCCATAACTGATCACGACTCTTGGCACTCCAAACCTGGGAAATATTATGTGTTTGAACAACTTCAACACTACCTTTGCATCGTTTCTGGGGAGATGCAATGGCTTCCACCCATTTGGAGACATAATCCACAACAACCAGAATGTAGCTGTTCCCCAAAGATGGTGGGTTAAAATGTCCCATGAAATCAATTCCCCAACAGTCAAACACCTCAACTTACTTATACTGCCCATCCTTTGACAACAATCGCATCTGGATATAAATTCCAGGCAGTCCCTAAAGATGGATGGCCACCATAACTCAACTTGGAGAATCTTTTGTGCTGTCTTGAATGCTGCAAAGTGTCCACCATATCCAGATCCATGGTAGTGCTCTAATATCCCCTTAACTTCTTCCTTTGACACACACCTTCTGAATAGTCCATCAGATCCTTTCTTGTAGAGATATGGTTCATCCCAGAAGTACTACTTCACATCCCTAAAAAATTTCTTCCTTTGATGAGAGTTCAAAGTCTTAGGTAGTTCTCCTCCTACCAAAAAGTTCACCAGATCAGCATACCACGGCACACAAGTTCCGGAAAGTTTCAATCCGATCAAAAAGCGATTCTTTTAACTGCGTGGCGAACACTCGACCAAGGCTTGATCGAGTGTCATGGTCGAGTGTCTGATGGAGAAACTCAACAGATGCTCTTCTGGCATATCATCCTTCATCGGAAGGGATCCTTTCACCTGCATCCTAGAGAGGTGATCCGCGACACCGTTTTCTATCACAGGCTTGTCCACTATTTCCATATCAAATTCCTCCAGCAGCAAAATCCACCTAAGTAGTCTAAGCTTAGCATCTTTATTTCTCATCAAGTACCTTAGAGCTGCATGATCTGTGTGCACAATAACCTTCGATCCAACCAAATAGGACCTGAACTTCTCAAGGGAAACAACATTGCAAGTAAGTCTTTCTCTATCGTGGCGTATTTCACCTGGGCCTCATCCTGTGTTCTACTAGCATAGTAAATCACATTGAGTTTCTTATCCTTCTTTTGTCCCAGAACTGCTCCAACATCGTAATCGCTAGCATCACACAATATCTCAAAAAGAAGAGTCCAATCATGTGTTTTGAACAATAGGTGCTGTCACTAAGGCCTCTTTGAGTTCCAGAAAAGTTTTGAGACACTCTTCATCAAAGATGAACTCTGTTTCCTTACAGAGGAGACGAGTTAGAGGTCTAGCAGTCTTAGAAAAGTCCTGAATGAAACGCCTATAAAACCCTGCATGACCCAAGAAACTCCTAATGTCCTTTACTGTTTTGGGAGGCTGCAGTCGAACCATCACTTCTATCTTGGCTTTGTCAACCTCGATACCCTTCTCTAATATCTTATGACCCAGAACGATGCCCTCTTTCACCATGAAGTGGCACTTTTCCCAATTGAGCACAATGTCTGTTTCAACGCAGCTAGATAGAACCCTGCACAAATTCAACAAACAAGAGGAGAAAGAGAAATCGTCCATGAACACCTCAACCATCATCTCAATCAGATCTAAAAATATCGAAGTCATGCAACGTTGGAAAGTAGTAGATGCATTACATAGACCAAGTGGCATTCTCCTATATGGTATGTATATGGATCTGGAAAAATCCACTATATCCATCAAGGAAATAGTAATATGAGTGATTAGCCAACCCTCTCTAGCATTTGATCAATGAAGGGTAAGGGGTAATGATCCTTCCTAGATGCAGAATTCAATTTCTTAAAATCAATGCACATCCTATGCCCTATAATAGTCCTAGTGGGAGTCAAATCATCGTTCACATTTCTAATAACAGTGATTCCTCCCTTCTTGGGCACACAATGCACAGGAGATACCCATTTGCTATCCAAAATAAGGTAAATAATGTCAGCATCTAGCAAATTCAAAATTTCCTTCGTAACAACCTCTTTCAGGTTTGGATTCAATCTCCTTTGAGGTTCCATGCTAGAGTAGGATTCATTTTAAGGTGAATTCTATGAGTGCACAAGTCAGGAAAAATTCCACTAATATCAGACAATGAGTATCCTAGAGCTTTCCTAAACCGTTTCAACTTAACAAGCAACATATCTAACTCATCCTCAGTTAATGCATCATTCACAATCACAGGATATGTTGAGTTGGTTCCAAGAAACGCGTACCTGAGCCTCAAGGGGAGTGGTTTGAGATCCACTTTCGGTGATTTGAGCTCTGACCAATCATTTGGATCTACTGAAAGTTGACACTCGACCTTGGTGTGGTCGAGTGTGTTGATCGAGTGTAAGCAAACCAAGGCTGAATCGTGACACTCGACCATGTGGTGATCGAGCTTCATGTTCGAGTGTACAATCTCAAACCGATTTTCCCTTTTCAAAGGCTTGTAATAGTCCAACAGTTTCTTGGAAACCTCTATTTCCCTATGCAAGTAACCATCACAACCATCTTTTGTCAGAGCAGTACCAAGGTGATCTTCTTCCACTAACTCCTCAAATAGATCCTCTGAAAGATCATCTATCTCCTGAACTACAAACAGCTGACCCTCGATAGTCGGCTTCCTTATCACGTCACTGATGTTAAAGGTCATTTTGAAATCCTTCCCCAAATTTAGTTCAATGTCTCATTTTGGTACATTAATCACAGCTCCTACAGTGGCCAAGAAAGGCCTACCAAACAACAAGGGGTCTTTGGGCTCCTCTCCCATATCGAGAACAATGAAATGTTTTGGGATTTCCACTCCTCCAACCTGGACCGGTAGATCTTCCAAAATGCTATGTGGAATCCTAACCGATCTATCAGCTAAGACCAAAGATATCTTGCAGCTCTTGTACTTGTCAAACCCTAATCGTTTGGCAACTGATAGTGGCATCAAGCTGATCGATGCTCCTAGATCGCATAGGCAACTCCTTAACGTGAGAGGACCGAAGGAGCATGGGATTGTGAATGTCCCTGGATCATCAAGCTTCTTAGGTATGACTTTCCTCTGTATAACATCACTGACCTCATGTGTTAGCACAACCATCCTTTCAACTTCTTGTGTTCTGTCTTTGACTGCATCCTTCAAAAACTTCTGGTAAGGGGGCATTAGCATGAAGGCATCCATAATTGGTATCTTCACCTCAACATCCCTCAATTGTTTTTCAAAGAGAGCCTTGTATTTGTCTGCAACATCCTTCTTGAATCTCTGTGGGAAAGGAAGTTTGGGTTTGAAAGGAGGTGGAGCAAACGGCTTTGGGTCTTTCTGCAAGTCACTCGGCATTCTGGGTTCAGGAGGCGACACTTGACCAGGTGTTGGTCGAATGTCATGGTCGAGTGTTAAGGGATTCAGCGGTTTCGTGCTGATTTCTGTCTGTTTTTCGAACAAATATTCCTCCCCCTCCTGAATGACACTGTCCTCAGTGGCGTTTGGATCCTCAGCACGGATTAGTAACTCACGGCCACTATGGAGTGTAATGGCATTGCCGTGATACTCCTTAGGGTTCTGAACACCTTTTCCAAGTAGTTGTCCAGTCGGTTTCATAGCAGATGAGGAGCCTTGCTGATTCTCGACATACTTGAGGTGGGCATTACGAGTCTCAAACTTGCAGTGGAGATCAATGTGGGAAGCATCTATCTTTGTGTGCACCTCAACAAATTTCCTAGTCAATTTTGATGTTGTAGCTGTCTGGCCTTTGAGGATTTGCTGCAAAATGTCCATAACCTCAGGTGTTTGTTAGGGTTGGGGTGGGTTGTTGTTTTCATATCCAGGTGGTTCAGTAGGGGGTTGGTGATGCAATTCGTGGTACTGTGGTTTGGGGATAAAGGGTTCGGGTGGAGGCTGGTTTTGCTGTTCTGGGGGATACACCTGATCTTGGGGATTAGCCACATTGATGTTCCTGTAGGAGAGGTTTGGGTTAGGTTTGTAACTGTTGTAAAGGTGATAGCTGTTTCCCTTATTCTGCATTAAACTGACCTCCTCTACCTGATCTTCATCCTCTACAACCTGTTCAGCCTCACTCACATGATCCACCTGTTTCTACTGAACGGAGAGCAACCTGTCCAGCTTGTCTTCTATGGCTTTGAGCTCCTTCCTACTGACCGTGTCTGGATCTGCTATGCCCATGGGAGTCCGATCATAGTCTTCGCACTGCCCATCTTCTTGGGCTAAGTTCTCAACTAGTTCACAACCATCATCCACATCCTTGTTCAGAAAGTTCTCATTGCTGGCTGTGTCTAACAACATTCGAATCTTGGGAAGAACGCGCCTGTAAAGAGTACTAAGGAGAGATTCGGCACTGAACCCATGATGAGGGCATTGGGATTGGTACATCTTGAATCGTTCCCATGCCTCAGATAATGTCTCAGAATGGTTTTGTTTAAAACCGTATATAGAGTTGCGAAGCTTCGCAGTTCTAGAGTTGGAGAAGAATTTACCCAGGAAGGCTTGTTTACAGGCATCCCAAGATGTAATAGACCCTTGAGGCAAGTGTTTTCCCCACATATGAGCCTTGTCTCCAAGAGAGAATGGAAACAACCTCAATTTCAGAGCATCCTCACTGACCCCATTAATCTTGGTCAGACTGGTTAGTCTCTCAAACTCATCAAGATGATGCGGCGAATCATCAGATGGCAAACCATGAAACTTACTATTCTGCACCATGGAGATCATACCACTCTTAATCTCAAAGTTGTTGTTGGCAATGGCAGGTGGAACTATTCCATGGCGTGTAGTGTGGATATTGGGAGCATCGCCAGCTCCAATGTGTCTTGTGCGCCTAGGATGATGTCCAGGCTCAGTAGCATGTGACTGTTATTTCATCCCAACCTGATCCCACAGCTCCTCGTTCAAACTGTTCTGCTGAGTTAGCAACTATTCACGAGGGAACCAGTCTATGTTGTCCGAGTATGGGATGAGATGTTCACTATCCTTTGATCTGGTAAGCATGCAGGTTTGTTTTGACTCAGGAAACGAACACTCGACCAAGGCTGGATCGAGTGTTAAGGTTGAGTGTTCTGGGGAATTCGAAAATTACGGCACTCGAGCTCTGTGGGTCGAGTGCTGTGATCGAGTGTTCCTGCAAAACAGACAAAACCTAGAAATAAGCTATAAAGAACGGAAAAACAGGATACACACGTAGAACTTAGTCCCAGGAAAGTGATAATCCTAATTGTAGCTAACTGGAACCAATTTGACAACGACGTCATGATTTTACGGTATCAAATAACCTACTGTTATGTAATCAATGCAATACAGTAAGGTGTCAATCCAACTAGGCTAGCAACTATTCAATTTGGATGCAATCTACTTAACCTAATATGAACCAGAATGATTATGGTGAATGATATTATGCTAATCAAGCTTAACGAAAACAGAACGCAAAACAAAGTAAAAACATAATGCAAAAACAGAACAAAAATAGAGTATGAAAAACAGAGCACCAAAAACAGAGCAATGACGAAAAAGATAGCAATGACAAAACATAATTTTAGGCAAAAAACAGAGCAATAAAAGAGACGAAATTCAATGAAGGAAATGGGTTCTTGAGGTTAAGGATCAATGATCAAAGCATTCCTAGGGGTTGCAGACTTGTTTATCAACCTATTTGGATGACCTCTAGGCAAAGAATCACAACAATCACATTCATTCTCATGCAATGGGACCTCTCTCAAACCCCAACCAGAGTTTATTCTCACAAACGATTAGAGGGCTCAAGAGGCACTAAACACATACCTAACATAGCCTAATAACACCCTAGACAGTCAATCTCTTGAGTTAGGAGAAGTTATGTCAACCTAAGTTTATTCAAGCATTATCACGAACACCTTTTGGGTGGGAAACACCAAACCATCAGATTTCAATTGATCAGAAAGAAATAAGCATTAAGGACACTTAAATTGAAGAGATATAAGCCTAATCAACCCTAAACAAGTCTGGAATTCCCTAGATCTACCCTAATCTCACCATCTCCTTAAGAACCCTGATTGATCTACTCCAAATTCATAATGAAGAACAGAAACCCAGAATCATAAATCATTAACATCAGCAGAAAGATCAGAGAGAGATCAACAACAATTATTGAAAGCAGAAAATCAAATAACCAAAAGAGCAACAAGGATCTAAGATTCAAAGAAAAGGAAAATACAAAGGAAAATAGTCCTTTTTCTTAAAAAGAGGCTAAAACGTTATAGGGTTTGCTTAACTACATTAAGGGGGTAATTATAGGCCTTTTTACAAAAAGCCCTAAAAAGTCAATTGTGACAAAAAAGTCAACGTTCTGGTGCGAACCTTCGAGATCACATCCCGAACTTCAATTTTAGGCCAATCGATTCACCCATAGGTCTTCTTGTAGTCCAAAATACTCCATAATAAGCTCTTAAAGAACCTTAAATCCGCCCTTATGCAATGTGTGCAATGCCCAATACTAAATATGCAAATTAGGCCTAAAAGGACCTAAAACAATGATAATACTGGAAGTATGAATCCAAAACATGATAAATAATGCCTCTAAAACATGCTAAAATGCAGACACATCACTCTCCTAAGATGCGGCCAAAAGTAATGCTCAACCACCACGGCTATAGTTTTGACAACACCAAAGTGCCCCATGAGTCCTCCGCCATGCGCTTCTCTAAGTATCAAGTCCCTCATTGACCCTTGTGGAATGCACAACCTTTTTTTCTCGAAACTAGTACCTTCATGGATGTAATATGACCCAAAGGCTCCTTTGCTGCAAGCTTGATAGATGTCTCCAAAATATGGATCCTCATTGTAGTAGTTCTTGATGAACATAAATCCTAGAACTTTAGCGTCCATGATGGTGATGTTGAGACATTCCACTATGTGATAAAGTATAAGAAAAGAAAGTATAATGTAGTCGTGGATGCTCTTTCTAGACAACACAACCTCACACATCCTCCATAACCCATCTTTCTTTGGCACAAGCAAGATCGGACCAACACATGGATTAAGGCTTTCACGGATGTATCCCTTGTCCAATAGGTCTTGAACTTGTCGCTCTAGTTCTTTGGCTTATTGGGGATTGATGCGATAAGCCGCACGGTTTGGTAGGGTAGACCCGGGAACAAAGTCAATTTAGTGTTCTCTGCCTCAGATTGGAGGTAAGCAAGCTGGTATTTCTTCGGGGAAAACATCCTTAAATTGCTCCAAGAACTCACGGACCCTTGGTGTTAAATCTGCACAAGACATCTCAAGGTACATATTTTGTTTGAAGAGCATTAGTAGCACGGTTTACTTGACACACAAGGTTTTCTCTATAACACTTGGAGTCACAAATAGAGAAGGTTTACTTACCTTGGTGGACTGAACCATCTTTAGCTGAAGCACATGTACTTGAGAAGGAGTAAGAGTGCCAAGCTATACTTGTGCTTGTCATGCACAAACGAGTAGAAGTTGGTGCGCCCATTGTGTAGATCCTCTTTATAAAACTGCCACGGTCGGCCTAGTAGGAGGTGTCCAACTTGCATGGGGGCTCCATCACATAGTGCATGGTCTTGGTATTTTCCATTGCTGAAAGGCACAGTCACTTGCTCGGAGACTTTGATTTCTACCTTGTCGTTTAGCCATCTCAAGCGGTATAGTCTTGGGTGCTTGGTGGTAATGAGTCCTAATTTTTCAACCAAGGACTTGCTAGCCATGTTAGTACACGCACCACTATCTATAGTAAGACTACATACCTTGCTGCTTATGGTACATCTCGAGTGGAAGATATTTTCTCTTAGTGCGGTTTCATTCGGCATGACCATAATATTTGGGACACGGCGAGCTAAAAGGAATTCCCCTACGTCCAGATATGCTACAGTCTCCTCAGCCTCTTCTATAGCTTCATCTACCTCCATCTCGTCCTCATCTTGTGATTCATATTCTCCACCCTTGGTGACAACCATTACCCTTCGGTTCAGACATTCTCTAGCCATGTATCCGCAACCCTGACACTTGAAGCACACAATGTCACGAGTTCTAGAAGTATTTGGAGTCTTACTAACCTCACATATTGGATTCTTGGTTGATCCTTGATCATCTATCTACGGACGAGTCTTGGTCTCAATATTCTTGCCCTTGTCTTGAGGTCTCAGGATGGGCGCGTTCCAGGGAATGCTGTACTTTGGGCGGCTGGTCGCAGCCGTCTTCCTCTATATGTGTTGTTCAGCTTGTATGGCAAAGTGCAATAACTCCCTCAACTCGTGATACAGCTGCCTTTCTACCTTCCTAACTATGCGGTCTTGCAGACCATCTAAGAACTAAGCCATAATGGTCTCCTCCGGTCCTTCGATTTCCAGCCGATTCTTCAAACTTTCAAATTCCATGCACCAACTTACGAAACCATTTCTATAAGTCTCTATGAAAATATGGAGGCACATACCTTCATCTCGTCCAAAGTGGCGACTTGGTTGTAATGGTGGCGTCTTCGTTCGGCTAGGTCGCGATCCCACCAGGACAAGGCATTGTCTATTAGTTGAGCAGCACCAAAGCTTACTCTTTTATGGTCCGAATAATGGTAGCACTCAAAGATGTACTCCATTATTTTCTCTAAATCGAAGTATGCTTCCGGGTCGACTTTACCGGCGAATGTGGGCGCGGTAAGCTTTGGGTTGATGTTGGTGTGTACCAGATCTTCCCGCTCGCATCCATGATTATAGGGGTCCTTCCTCGTGTGATATGACGCCTATGTGGAGGGTAATCCTGCTCCGAATTAAAATCTCCCTCACGATATGCGTCTGAGTCATCGTCCATGGAGTGTATGGACATTCGAGTGTAAGCGAGTCTTGGCTCCAGGCGATCCATTCGTGTGTTGGTGGCTCGAAGCTGAGCTTGGACTTGGGCCAACGTTTCAGCCATGTTCCTACACAAGAAAACAAGTAGATATCTTTTTTTTAGTAAAAATATGGAAAATGGAAAAATGGCAAAAGAGACATAAGGAAAAAAAAATTCAATTTTCTGCACCCTACACGATTTTGAGATTTAAACACTAGATTTTTTTTGTTGTCTTTTATGATTGAGAACTAAGAACCCTAGCCGGCACGAGCAAAATATAGTTTGGATCTAAGTAAACAATGGGTAATTTACTTGAGAAAGACTAGGGTTCTAAAATTAACAACCTATGCGAGAGTGATGACAGTTCTAAAATTAGATAAAACAAAAGCAAATATAGATACAAACTTCTAGGAAATCTTTGGCTCTGATACCAAAATGATACATGCCTCAAGATGCTTCTCTAAGGTTAATGGGAGCGGGTTATTAATCAAGGGAACCGAGTGGACTTCCTTGGTAAGAGTTAGTCGGGGTGGCAGAATGGGGTGGTTTGAGAAGCTATCCACAAGAAGGATGGTTGGATTCTTGATACACTCAAGCACACTCTAGATCAAGGGGAATCCTCTCGAGATCTTGTAGTATGTTTTAAGTCTCTAGACAAACGGCTAAGCTTGCTAAAGACTAGGGTTTTCCCTTTTAGAAGAAGTGTGTTCTTAATTGATATCAAAGTTGATTTGTTACACGGCTGCAAGGGGACCTTATAAAGGGTCCTATCAGATAGCTCTAAGGCCGACTCACTCAAAGAAAACTAAAATATGAGTCGCAGCCCATTAACAAACAAAAAAAAAAAAAATTGCAAATTTTTAACTTAGAGTTTTGGTGCCTTATTAAATGAAAATAAAAGCCCTAAAAAGCCTATGGGATTTAAGATTCTTTATTCTAAGGTGCTCGAGTAAATGGGCTTGGCGTTCCTGCAAAAGCATTTATAGTAAACACAAAACATATCTTGTGGGACGCGATAAAGGGCCAAGTCTTGTTGGTTACTTCCAGCTCGAGTCTTGTCGGTTCTTGGTCCTCTTGGTCAGTTTCTAGAGGATCTTAAATTTCTTGGTTCTCATTTTTTCTTGTTGCTTGGTCTTCACTTGCGTTCTTGATCTTCTCCACGCTCCTTGAAGAAGTTTCAACGTCAATCTTGGAGCGTCCCGGTGAGGGAGCATCGTCCTCCTTGTTCAAGATGTTAGCTACAAGTTCTCCTAATTGTTCTCTAAGCTTGCATATCCTATCTAGGGTCATTGGCCTGCCTAGTACAACCGGATTGATGCCCTCATTAGTTTCAAATGAAGACCTTTCCATTATTGGAAATGGATGATATTTTGGCACAAGATAGCCAAAAGAGTAGGTTTCGTTTGATGGTGGTTTGAAGGTATTTGAACAAGCGATATAGAAGATATGGAAATTTTACTTAGGCTACAAGATGAACATAAAAGCCTAAAAGAAAACCCTAGCTAGCCGCCTCCAATATAACCGTTTGGGAGGAGAGAGACATTGGCGATCCCAATGTGAGAGTGACATGTCTTGGTCTTGAAAAAAGCAAAGAGTCACATGTCTTCTTTAGCTCCTATGGTTATCTTGACTTGTTGTTGACTTAGTTAGGATATAACCAGGCCTTCTGACTTGTTCCCCACACTTTGAAGACCCAAACTATTCATATTTGAAAATGTTGACTTTTCGGTAATCGTTGACCCATCCGTATTGTCGAGGGAATTTGTTCTGCGGTATGTTGCGCTCGGCCTTCGGTATGTGTGGTCTATGTCCTGCAGAATGTGTGACCTTCATCTTGTAGTACATGCAGCGTTTGTTCTGTTGTATGTACGACCTTTTTCTTGCGGTACAACAATCTATGTCCCTCTGTACAGGGACCCGTGACCTGCGATATGCAACCATCCATTCTGATGGTTTGGTACATGAAGTCCAAACTTATTCAACCTGATGGTGATTTGGTAGCCGTGATAGGTCTTGATCAATAGGTTTGTCCTGGGTCGACCCAACTTGTTTTGGAACATAAAAACCCTAATGTCTAAGGGTTATAAACACATCTTTCACTTTATTTTAAATAACGTTTTAGCCACCTTAGAGAGAGTTTAGAGAGAGAGAGATGGAGAATTTATGGAGACTCTTTTATTAGTAAAGCATCCTTACTCGACCAGATTTACCTAAATCCAGGAGGTTGAGTGACTTATCCTCAGGTCGTACGGCCTGTTTGTACTGTCTATACGTCTTCGGTCCGTACACCACTCTAAGGTTGATGACTTACATAAATGGATAAGAGAGAAGCGGCAAAAAACTCATCGTAATCATGAAACATACTTTCATCCCACGTCAAAGACCACCTTATCCGTATGACGACCGCTGAAGAAGGATAAGGCTCCAACGGCTAGTGGTCCTCTCGGTCAAAAGAAAGTCATTGATTGTTGCTTTATTCTTTTATGTATACTGATCGTTTTGTTTCTAGGTTCTTAGTCTCTACGCTTCTATATATACCTTGTAAAAACACTCATTTCAAGGTTAATGAGAAATGATTCTCCTATACTCTATCTCTCAATCTCTCTTAAAGCTTCCGCCGCCAAGTTATTATTTATGATCACCAAAACCAATACGGTATCAGAGCAACAATATTTGCTTCATTAACTTCTCATTCAACAATCTCATTTTCCTTGTTAATATTTTGGATCTCGTGTTGGTTACTATTGGATCTTGTGTTCTTTGAAGCACACAGCGTCTGTACACTCTGAAATCCAAAGAAAGCTCGAGCCTTTGGTGTCTAAACACATAAAGTTTCAACCTTTTGTGTGTGTTTTCAGCTAAAGACTCCTTCTTTCTCCCATTATTCAAAGAAAGTCCGAAGCTTTCTCAAATTTCAACGTAAAGAATCAATCTTTATCAAGTTGTCGGAAGAAAGCTCTCTCTTTTCTATCGAGTCTGAGTAGAAGTTGCTTAGATCTACAAGTTTCTACAAGTTTTCAAAGGATAGTCTGAAGCGTTCTGAAGAATTAGAAGATAGCTCTCACCTTTATCAAGTTTCGGTCATAAAGTCACAACCTTTGATGGATACAATCAAAAACCCTCTTGTTCTAATCACTCTCAAGGCGGTGAACCTATCTTCTTTGGGCTTGGACAATAAAAACAGCCATTTTGCATGTGAAGGGGGTATTGAAGCCATATTGTGAAGGCAAGACCTCTGAAAGTGTATGACTCAAGCGAAGAAGAAGAAGATGCCCTTGACGAGGACGATGAATGGTTTCAAGTCGATCAAGTTGTCAAGTCAATTATCCAAATCTCTCTAGATACGCCAAGCCTTGAAGCCTATTCTTATTGTGAGACCGCAAAGGAGCTACAAGATTCTCTCAAGAAGGTTTATGGTAATGTCTATAACCTTACTCGTGTGTTTAAAGTCAAAAAGGCTCTCTTTGGGTTGCTTAAAGAAGGCTGTCTTGGGCTTCAAGGAGAAATTTTGGCTTCTCCACCCTCATCTCAAGCTAGCCGAGTTCAAGGATTCCCGAGCCAGCCTCTCTCAAGAAGCCACATACGACCAAGCTTTCACTACCGGACCAGCCGCGACCTCTGTTAACTTAAACAGCCAAGGCCGAAGGAGACATGCGGAAGAAGCGAACGGAAGGAGACGTGGACCACAAGTAACCAATGAAGTTAGGATGGGACGAGAAATGCTAAGGGAACCTTAGCCTTCCAAGGAGCAATTGGTATTGTCCAGAGGTCCGAAGGAGACCGTTGGAGGCGCTGGAGCGCCTGGTCTCCACACGTGACCCTACAGGACGTGACTTCCTCGGGATGCGCGGACCGCTTGCGACCTGCACTCCTCGGAAAGAGGGGCGCCTTCTCACTTCTTTCCTTTTATAGATTGTGTTGTTTTCTAGTGTATTGACCATATTAGATGTATAGAGCCTATATATATGTATGTATTATGTTTAATGAAAATCAAGGAAGAAAATTCTTCTTCTTCACAACACACTCTCTCTTATATTCTCACACTCGAATCTCTTCTTCTTACTCTTACAAAACTTAAATGGTATCAGAGCATTAAGCTCTTGAGACCTTCTCTAATTCCTCTACTCGATACACTCTACAAACTTTGTTACTCTTTCTCCATAATTTGTTTCAGAAAAATCACTCTTCTCTCTCTCAAAATTTCTTTGAAAACCATCAATGGAAAACTCCAAGAACTTTGGTGTTCATGTGACACTTAAAGGAGCGAATTATGTGCTATAGTCTAGGACCGTAAAATCTCTCTTACTTGGTCGAAGACTTTGGGACCATGTCGAGGTGGGTGCTCCAACGAGGTCGGTCCAAATTGAAGGAAAAGCTAAGGAAGGGAAGGAAAGCAAGGTGGTTGAGGCAACAGTTATAGATGAAGGAAAATGGTACCAAGATGAAAAAGTGGTTCTCATCATGTTACAAAGCTCAATCGATCTATCAATCCATGAGGCTTACTCCTATTGTGAAAGCTCCAAACACCTTTGGGATACACTTAAAAAGGTATATGAGAACTTTTCTAACCTTAGCCGGGTTTATGAGGTAAACAAGGAATTAATTGAGCTAAAACAAGAAGAATTGGAGTTCACTGAGTGGTTTGGGAAGTATCGGTCGCTATGGGCCGAACTTGATATCTTTAGACCTCCCGCTGTGGATCCAATGATACTAAGTGAAAGAATGGAGCAAGACAAGGTCTTTGGACTCATGAAGAACATCAATCCAGTCTACAATGATCTCATTCGCCATCTCCTAAGGTCGGAAAAACTCCCAAGCTTGGAGGAGGTTTGCGGGTTCATCCAAAGGGAAACTGAGGCCTTATTGGGGGAAAGGGGGAGCTCGTCATGGCCAATAAAGTGGCCTACCGACAAGAGGAGAAAAAGGTATGGGTGTGTGATCATTGCAAGAAAAAGGGACACTCCAAGGACCGATGTTGGATTTTACACCCAAACCTCAAGCAAAACCGTTGGGGGCAAAACAAAGGCAAAATGACCAATCTTGCACACGGGGAGGATGATGGAACTAGGGCCGAGGAAGGATCAACAAAAAATGTTATGGTGGTGGCCAAAGCAATGTCAATATGTGAAGAAATCCGACCTTGCCGAGCTTATCAAATCCATCAATGCACTTAAGGATTCCGATAACTCTTCTTCTGTCTCAAAAATTACCACACCTACTATTGTTGATCCCGGAGCAACAAAACATATGATTAGGAATGAAAATCTACTTGAGAACATTAAACCGGCCAATGGTAGTGTAGAGATAGGTAACGGTACTAAAGTTCCAATTAAGGGAATAAGGAACTTACGACTATTTAATAAATCTTCTAGTACTTTTAATATGCCTAAATTCACATGCAATCTATTAAGTGTGAACAAAACTGTGAGTGATTTAAAATGTAAAGTTATATGTGATCCTAAAAAAG
This sequence comes from Lepidium sativum, assembly GCA_023374145.1. Taxonomy (NCBI): domain Eukaryota; kingdom Viridiplantae; phylum Streptophyta; class Magnoliopsida; order Brassicales; family Brassicaceae; genus Lepidium; species Lepidium sativum. The sequence goes on along the minus strand of JAKUCM010009595.1, from coordinate 15,457 downwards.
TATATTTTCAGGATACTGAGACAAATCAAATCCTTGGAGAAGGAGCCGCTAAAAAGGATTGTATCTCTTAGATGAGTCTCGAAGCAATCCGCATTAATCTTGTTTTTCTAGTATTAATGTTAGTGAGAATGCCCTATGACATGCTAGACTTGGACATCCTCATAGTCTAGCTTTAAAATTATTCTTGCCTAATGTGTTATTTAAGAACAATGAGTGTGAAACATGTATTCTTGGTAAACATTGCAAATCGGATTTTCCCAAATCTTCTAGCATTTACGAAAATTGCTTTGAGTTAATACATCCGGATATGTGGTCATCACCATATGAATCTATAGAAAATTACAAATACTTTGTCACCTTCATTGATGAGAAATCTAAGAATATTTGGTTAGCCTTATTACCTTCCAAAGATAGGGTGTTAGAAGCATTCACAACATTTTTGTTTTATGTGACTAACCAATACAATGCCAAGATTAAAATCTTAAGGAAAAATAATGGAGGAGAGTATATGGGACACACATTCCAACAAAACCTCACAAAGCTCGGAATAATGCACCAAACAAGTTGTCTTCATGCCCCAAAACAAAATGGTGTTGCCGAACGCAAAAGTTGACACTTAATGGAGGTTGCAAGAGCCATGATTACGCAAATGTCCGAAGATGTTGTTGGAGTGATACGGTCATAACCGCATGCTATGTCATCAACCGAACTCCAACAAAATTGCTCTGAAATCTTACTCCCTTTGAGGTACTCAACAAAACTAAGCCTCATATTAATCATTTAAGATTTTTTGGGTGTGTTGCATTTGTCCTAGTTCCCAGGGAGATGAGGAACAAACTCGAAGCCAAGAGCATGAAAAGTATTTTCCTTGGGTATTCAACAACATAAAAACGGTACAAGTGCTTGTGGCCGAGACTCGGAGGATACATGTGTTACAGGATGTCAAATTTATGGAAAAAAAAGGTTACTACATTGAGAAAAATTGGAAGGATGTCCAAGGCTTATCTAACTCATGTTCAGACCAAGTCAACGCCCTTCGGGTTTTCCTTGAGTGAATGGGAGCATGTGCCCCAGCAAAAGACCAAGAACCAGAGCTACCGCTCTCGTTGGAACTCCCGCTCCCTTCGGAGCAGCCACTACCTTCAGCACGACAACACGCCTCAGGATGATCAAACCCAGGAGAGCACGCCCACAGTGATGTACTAAACCGTGACAATGAACCACACTGTTTTTCCCTTAGATGGCATTGTCCCAAATGATTTTCCTCTAAGGTATTTAATGAGGTGGTGAGTCACAACTTTCAAGATTGAACCTAAGATCATAGCTTCAAGCTTGAGGGGGAGTGTTAATCTGAAGAGCAAAGGCCGAAGGAAACTTGCGGAAGAAGCGAACCGAAGAAGACGTAGACCGCAAGTAACCAATGAAGTTAAGAATGGGACGAGAAAGGCTAAGAGAACCTTAGCATTCCAAGGAGTCTTTGCTATCGTCCAGAGGTCCGAAGGAGACTGTTGGAGGCGCTGGAATGCCTAGTCCCCACACGTGACCCTGCAGGACGAGACCTCCTCGGGATGCACAGAGCGCTTACGACCTGCGCTCCTCGGGAAGAGTGGGTCCACAAATATATTGTGTTGTATTCTAGTGTATCTACCATATTAGATGTATAGAGCCTATATATATGTATGTATTATTCTTCACAACACACTCTCTCTTATACTCTCACACTCGAAATCTCTTCTTCTTACTCTTACAAAACTTACAGCCTCCTCCTCAAAAGAACATGAACCACTCACAGCGGTTCCATCTTCATTCAATGGGGAGGTCATCAAGAAGTCTGACCTTGAGGCTTTCATCAACTCCGTTAAATCCTTAAAAGGATTCCAATATTTGTTTCTACTCTCACAATCTCTTTAAACTTCTTGTTGTTTATTTTAGCGCCTCTCATCATATGATTAGTGATAGGAGCTTGATTATCAATATAGAACCGGGTTTAGGGAATGTTGTGATAGAAAATGCACATAGGATATCAATTAGTGGAGTATTGAACTTAGGCCTCTTTAACAAGAAGTCTAGAGCTTTTTATATGCCAGAAATCATTTGTCGGCTAGAAAGGTTGTTTTGGACTTGAATTGTTATGCTATTTTAAGACCTAATGATGTGAAGTTTCAGGATATCAAGACCAAAAGCTTGCTTTGACAAGCAAGGGTAAAAATTTTGCTTTACATACTTGAAGACCCTAAACTTTTATCTCATTTTTGTGGCATTAGTCTAGTTGTTTCTCAATCAGTCGTTGGTGGCTCGAATGACTTTATTTGGCAAGCTCGGGTTGCGACCCTCATTTTCATGCTTTGAAACTCATGGTGCCTTCTCTATCTTTTGACAATGTTGCATTTGAAGCTTGCATTTTGGGAAAACATTGCAAGTCAATTATCTTGTATCATCTACTATTTATGAAAGTTGCTTTAGTCTCGTGCATTTCGATGTTTGGACCTCACCATGTTCTTTTAGGGATAATCATTTATACTTTGTCATTTTCATGGATGAGAAGTCAAAATATACATGGATAACTCTCATGCCTTCATACGATAGAGTCTTTGAATACTGTAAATTTTTTGAAGCTTTTATATTTAATAATTTCAACTCGAAATTGAAGGTACTTAGTATGGAAAATGGTGGAGAATACATTAGAAAAGACTTTTAAGACCATCTAACCAAGCACGGGATATTGCATCAAATGAGTTGCCCCTATAACCTGCAACAAAACGGCATGGTCGAGAGAAAAAACCGCCACTTGATGGAATAACCGGTTATGATTGCATGATACTTGATTTATAGGACCCCAACTAAAGTCCTTAAGGATGTCTCTCCATACAAGGTATTGAACAAAACTGAACCTTCATTACAACACTTATGTGTCTTTGGATGTATGTATTTTGCTTTAGTGCACGAAGAGCTTAGGAATAAAATTGAAGCCAAGAACAAGCAATGCATGTTCATTGGATATTCATTAACTCAAAAAAGCTACAAGTGTTATGACATGGGGACAAGAAGGGTTTATGCGTCCCAAGATTTCGAAGTTCTAGAAGACCAAGGGTTTTATGGAGAGAGTAATTGGGAAGACCTTCAAGACCTATCCGAACCAGGCATGGACAGATGATCAAGTCTTTGATTCCTTCTTCACCACCTTGGAATCCCAACTCAAGAAGAGACTGCAACGGAGCCACCTTTGGATCAAGCCCCAAGTGATCCAAGCAATGGTACCATCCAAGTGCATGAGCCAAGGTCGGACCAACCGATGTTCGTCCCATCATGATGTGTCTGCATTTTACCACATTTTAGGACCATTATTTAGCATGTTTTGTATTCATACTTGCATTGTTATCATTGTTTTAGGTTCTTTTTAGCATAATTTGCATTATTAGTGTCGGGCATTGCATACATTGCATAAAAGGGACTTTTAGGTACTTTTTGGAGCTTATCACGGAGTATTTCGGAGTACAGGAAGACCAATGAGGAATCGATTGGCCTAAAGTTGAAGTTCAAGATGCAAACTAGAAGATTTGTCACTCGAGTCTCTGACACTCGAGCATGACACTCGACCATCACTTGGTCGAGTGCCTTTACGGGCCAGAACTAAGACTTAGGACGAAGATTGACTCTTTGGGCTTCTCTGCGAAAAAGGCCCATCAAAAGCTCCTTTGTGCAAAGCCCAATCTTCTTTTAGTTCTTTTTCTATTTTCTTTCTTAGGGAAATTTCCTTTTAACTTTTAAAAGGAAATTCCCATTTTTCTTTCAAGGGAATTTTTCCCTTTTTCTCTTTAAGTATTTTTCCTTTTTCTTTAAGATCTTTTGATCTATAAATTGTACTAGGATTTCTACTTTCAATATACAATATTTTCTAGCAATTTTTGAGTCTCTTATTTTACTAAGGCATTTACGGTTTTTCATACTTAAGTTTTATGCAATTAGATTTCGATTTTAAGTCTATGTTTTATTTCATGAATTCTGAGTAAGTTAATCTAGGGTTCTTGAGGAAAGGGTGAGATTAGGGGAAAACTTAGGGATTTCTAGATTTTTCTATGTTTAAATAAGGTCTTAGATCTCTTTAGTTTAAGTGTTCTTAATGCTTGTTTCTTTCTGATCAATTGAAATTCGATCTCTTGGTGAATCCCCCCCGAGAGGCGTTTGGGGAATCACTTGAACATGCTTAAATTAAGATAGCATCTTCCTAGCTCAAGAGATTGATTGTCTAGGGTGTTATTAGGCTTTGTAAGGTCCATACTTAAGGCCTCTTGAATTTCCAATCGTTGGGCGAGAGTCAAGTCAGGTTGTCTTTTAGGAGAGGTCCCATTGCGCGAGAGCGAATGTGATTACTTTGTGAATCCTTGCTTAGAGGTCATCTAAATAGGTTGATAGATAAGTCTAGAACCCCTAGGAATACCCTAATCATTGATCCTAATCCTCGAAAACCCGTTTTTCCTCTATTGAATTTTCGTGATTTTAATACTCTGCTTTAGGTTGAGATTTCTTGTTGCACTTAATTATTAGTTTCACTATTTCTTTACTCTTAATGCTCTATTTTTACATTTTAATACTTTGTTTCGTTTTTAGCATTTTGTTTTAAGATTTTGTTATCACCTAGGATAGATAAACCACTCGCTAAAACCGAATCTGGCTTAGATTAGAATAAGTAGATTATATCTTGATTGCTAGTTACTTTCCCATTGGATTGACACCATACTGTACTGCAATTGATTAAATAGACAGTTTGGTATTTGAGAAAACACCGCAAAAACCATGTTTATCAAATTGGCGTCGTTGCCAACTGGGATTAGTTAGCTACAATTAGGAAAATCACTTTTCTGAGACTAAGTTTTATTATACTATTATTCTAAAAACGTTTCTGGTTTTCTCTTTGCTTTCAGGTACACTCGATCAACAAGCTCGACCAACACAACTCGAGCTCGTTGATTTTTCTCTGTATCCAGAGAGCTCTAGCAGAACCAAGAAACACTCGATCACTACTCGAGCACCACCTGCTCGAGTGTCAATTCCGACAACACAAATCACTTGCATGAATACCAGATCCCGTGGTAGTGAAGCCCTCATTCCATATTCTGACAGAATAGACCGTTTGCCTCGTGAATACTTGCGAGAACAACGGAACCGATTGAACGAAGAATACACGGATCAGGTCAACATGGAAGAACAAGTACAAGCTACTGAACTAGGAACTCGTCCTAGGAGAGTTAGACACATTGGTGCCGGTGATGCTCCCAGTATCCACACTCAACGCCATGGAATTGTCCCACCAGCCATCGCCAACAACAACTTTGAGATTAAGAGTGGAATGATTTCCATGGTTCAGAACAGTAAATTTCATGGTTTACCTTCTGAGGACCCACTAGATCATCTTGATGAATTTGAAAGACTAACCAGTCTGACAAAAATAAACGGGGTTAGTGAGGATGCTATGAAATTGCGATTGTTTCCTTTCTCTCTTGGAGACAAAGCACATCTATGGGAAAAACACTTGCCACAAGGATCTATCACATCATGGGACGCCTGCAAAGAAGCATTTCTAGGCAAATTCTTTTCAAATTCCAGAACTGCGAAACTTCGCAATTCCATCTCTGGTTTTAAGCAAAACCATTCCGAAACATTCTCTGAGGCTTGGGAACGATTCAAGATGTACCAATCGCAATGTCCTCATCACGGTTTCACTGCTGAGTCCCTTCTCAGTACTCTATACAGAGGCGTGATCCCCAAAATACGCATGTTGCTAGACACAGCCAGCAATGGGAATTTTCTGATTAAAGATGTCGATGATGGATGGGAATTAGTGGAGAATTTAGCTCAAGCAGACGGCCAATACAGTGAAGACTATGATCGAACTCCTAGAGGCGTAACAGATTCAGATATGGTTAGTAGAAAGGAGCTCAAAGCCATACAAGACAAACTGGACAAGCTACTTTCAGCTCACAATAAGCAAGTACATCATGTCGGTGAAACAGAACGGGTTGAGGAAGACGATGACGAGGTTGAAGAGGTCAATTTCGTACAGAACCAAAGCAACAATTTCAGACAATTCAACAGCTACAAACCCAACCCCAACATATCCTACAGAAACACAAACGTGGCGAATCCAAACGACAAGGTGTACCCACCCAAACCACAACCACAACCAAAACCATTCATACCCAAACAACAGTACCAGCAAACACACCACCAACCACCTACTGGATACAACACCCAACCACCACAACAAACACCTGAAGTGATGGACATCTTGCAGCAGATACTAAAGGGACAGACGGCTAGCGCTTCCGTATTAACACGGAAATTTGCTGAAGTACATGCTAAGATCGATGCTTCACATAATGAACTCAACTGAAAATTTGAGACCCTCAATGCTCGTCTCAAATATGTGGAGAATCAACAAGGATCTTCATCAACAAACAAACAAACCGGACAGCTACCTGGAAAAGCTGTTCAAAACCCTAAGGAGTATCACGCCAACGCCATTACACTCTGTAGTGGCCGTGAATTGCTAATTCATGCTGAACCGACAGAGAACACTGAGGACAGTGTCCTTCCAGAAAGGGAGGATGATTTGGTCGAAGAACAGACAGAAATCAGCACGAAAAAGCCGAAATCCGTGACACTCGACCAACACACTCGAGCACCACCTGCTCGAGTATCCGAAGATCAGCCCAGAACCACAACCGACATACAAAAGGACCCAAAGACGTTTGCTCCACCTCCTTTCAAACCGCAGCTTCCTTTTCCACAGAGATTCAAAAAGGATGTTGCAGACAAGTACAAAGCTCTCTTTGAAAAACAGATGAGGGACATTGAAGTGAAAATACCAATTCTAGACGCCTTTATGCTAATGCCCCCTTATCAAAAGTTTTTGAAAGACGCAGTCAAGGACAAAACACAAGAAGTCGAAGGGATGGTAGTGTTAACTCATGAGGTCAACGCTATTATACAAAGAAAGGTTGTGTCTAAAAAGCTCGATGATCCAGGAACATTCACGATTCCATGCTCGCTTGGACATCTCACATTCAGGAGTTGCTTGTGTGATTTAGGGGCATCGATTAGCCTAATGCCTCTAACAGTCGCCAAAAGATTAGGGTTCGATAAATACAAGTCTTGTAAGATATCTTTGGTACTAGCTGACAGATCGGTTAGGATTCCACATGGAATTCTAGAAGACTTACCAGTTCGGGTTGGAGGAGTAAAATCCCCACGGATTTCGTTGTTCTAGATATGGGAGAAGAACCAAAGGACCCTTTGCTGTTTGGAAGGCCCTTCTTAGCCACAGCAGGAGCTGTGATCAATGTGCCAAAAGGAGAAATCAAACTCAACCTTGGGAAAGATTTCAAGATGACTTTCAGCATCAGTGACATAATGAGAAAACCGACCATTGAGGGTCAGCTGTTCGTGGTGCAATAAATAGATGATCTTTCAAAAGACCTGTTTGGAGAATTGATGCAAAAAGACCACCTTGGTACTGCTTTGATAAAAGACGGTTGTGATGGATACATATACGAAGAAAATGAGGTCTACAAAGGCTTGTTGGACTCTTGGAAGTCACTGAAAAGTGAAAAACAGTTCGAGGCCTTACACTCGACCTCAACACTCGAGCACACCAAGCTCGAGCATTCCGATTTAGCCTCTGGAAATCAACACTCGACCATAACACTCGACCACACTAAGGTCGAGTGTCCGCTCGATGATGACTGGTCGGAGCTCAAATCACCGAAAGTGGAACTCAAACCACTCCCCTCCGGGCTCAGGTACGCATTTCTTGGATCTAACTCTACTTATCCAGTAATAGTAAATAATGCATTGAGTGATGATGAGTTAAACATGTTGCTTTCTGAATTAAGACGGTTTAGAAAAGCCTTAGGATACTCACTGTCTGACATTAGAGGGATCTCTCCCGATTTATGCACACATAGAATTTACCTTGAAAATGAATCTTATTATAGCAGGGAACCTCAAAGGAGATTGAATCCGAATTTAAAGGAGGTCGTTAAAAAAGAAATTTTAAAACTGTTAGATGCTGATATAATCTATCCTATTTCTGATAGTAAATGGGTGTCTCCTGTGCATTGTGTGCCTAAAAAGGGAGGGGTCACTGTCATTAGAAATGAAAATGATGATTTGATTTCAAATAGAACTGTTACAGGACATAGGATGTGCATTGATTTTAAGAAATTGAATTCTGCATCTAGAAAAGATCATTATCCTTTGCCATTCATCGACCAAATGCTTGAAAGGTTGGCTAATCATTCATATTATTGTTTCCTTGATGGATATAGTGGATTTTTCCAAATCCCTATACATCCAAATGATCAGGAAAAAACAACCTTTACTTGCCCTTATGGTACATTTGCATATAGGAGAAGATGGTCGATTGAGGAGATGGTCGAAGTGTTCATGGACGATTTCTCTATCTATGGTTCTTCCTTCTCCTCTTGTTTGTCAAACTTGTGCAGGGTTCTATCTAGGTGCGTTGAGACGGATTTAGTGCTTAATTGGGAGAAATGCCACTTTATGGTGAAAGAAGGGATCGTTCTAGGTCATAAGATTTCTGAAAGGGGCATTGAAGTCGACAAAGCTAAGATAGAAGTTATGGTTCAGTTGCAGCCGCCGAAAACTGTCAAAGACATTAGGAGTTTCTTGGGACATGCAGGATTCTACAGGCGATTCATCAAGGACTTTTCGAAGACTGCTAGACCTTTGACTCGTCTCCTTTGCAAGGAGGCGGATTTCGTCTTTGACGAGGAATGCCTCAAGGCTTTTCTCGAACTCAAAGACACCTTGATAAAGGCACCAATAGTCCAAGCACCCGATTGGAATCTCCCTTTTGAGATAATGTGTGATGCTAGTGACTATGCTGTTGGAGCAGTTCTGGGACAGAAGATAGATAGGAAACTGAATGTGATCTATTATGCTAGTAGAACACTAGACGAAGCCCAGGTGAAATACGCCACCACAGAAAAAGAATTGCTTGCAGTCGTGTTTGTCTTTGAGAAATTCCGGTCCTATCTGGTTTGATCAAAAGTTATTGTGCATACTGATCATGCAGCTCTAAGATACTTGATGAAAAAGAAGGATGCTAAGCCTAGACTGCTTAGATGGATTTTGTTGCTACAAGAATTCGACATGGAGATAGTCGATAAACCAGGGGTTGAAAAAGGTGTTGCTGATCACTTATCAAGGATACAGGTTGAAGAAACCCTTCCAATGAATGATTCTATGCCTGAAGAGCAACTGTTGAGTTTTTTCACCGAACACTCGACCATGACACTCGAGCACCACCTGCTCGAGTGTCGAACCCACAGACAAAGAAGACGTTTTTCGATCGGATCGAAGTTTGTGGGAACATGCTTACCATGGTATGCCGACTTGGTAAACTATTTGGTCGGAAGAAAACTGCCTAAAACCTTGAATTATCATCAAAGGAAGAAATTTTTTAGGGATGTAAGGCAATATTTTTGGGATGAGCCTTATCTCTACAAGCAAGGATCTGATGGACTATTCAGAAGATGTGTATCAGAAGAGGAAGTCAATGGAATTTTGGAACATTGTCATGGATCTACTTATGGAGGACACTTTGCTGCATTCAAAACAGCACATAAAATCCTTCAATCCGGATTATGGTGGCCATCGATTTTTAAAGACTGCCAAGAGTTCATATCCAGATGTGATTGCTGCCAAAGAATGGGCAGTATAAGCAAGAGGAATGAGATGCCGCCGAATCCGATCTTGGAGATAGAAGTGTTTGACTGTTGGGGAATCGATTTCATGGGACCATTTAAGCCTCCTTCTTTAGGAAACAGTTACATTTTAGTTGTTGTGGATTATGTCTCTAAATGGGTAGAAGCTATTGCAGCTCCTACAAACGATGCAAAGGTGGTACTTAAGCTCTTCAAACACATTATATTTCCCAGATTTGGTGTGCCAGGAGTTGTGATTAGCGATGGAGGATCCCATTTTGTCAACAAGGTTTTCGAAAATTTGCTTAGAAAACATGGGGTTAAACACAAAGTGGCAACTCCTTATCATCCTCAAACCAGCGGACAAGTTGAAGTCTCTAATAGACAAATCAAATTGATTTTGATGAAGATAGTTGGGCTGTCAAAACGTGATTGGGCCGCCAAATTGGATGATACTCTTTGGGCCTATAGGACTGCTTTCAAAACACCTATTGGCCGCACACCTTTTCAATTGCTCTATGGAAAATCCTGCCATTTACCAGTTGAGATAGAGTACAAGTCAATTTGGGAAACCAAACTCTTGAATTTCGATATCAAGACAGCACAAGAAAAGAGGCAGATGGACCTACATGAACTCGAAGAGATCAGACTCGAAGCATACGACAGCTCGAAAGCATACAAGGATCGAACAAAAGCAGCTCACGACAAAAGGATCCAGCGGAAAACAATCAAAGTTGGTGATCAAGTGTTTCTCTTTAACTCAAGACTCAAGCTATTTCCCGGAAAGTTGCGATCAAAGTGGTCTGGTCCGTTCAAAGTACTGCAAGTTTTAACTTATGGAGCAATCACTTTAGCCAATAGCAATGGAGAAGGATTCACTGTAAACGGTCATAGAGTAAAGCCTTACTTGGCCAACAGCACGATTCCCGAGGGAACTTCGGTTCTGCTCGATGAACCACCGCCTCTCCAATAAAAAGGAGGAAAGTCGAGCTTGAGACTATAAACAAGTGCATTTGGGAGGCAATCCCAAAGGTATCCTCTGTATATACATTTTTCCTTTTCGCATATTTCCTTACAAATTTGCTATTTTTCATTTTTTCATGCATCTATTTCGACTTACATGCACTTGGAAGGTTTTTTGGGTCTCTTTTGCAGGAAAATGGGGCCCACATGGGACAAGTGGGGTCAAAACCGACAAGATGGGACAACACTCGACCACGCCTGGTCGAGTGTGCCACTCGAGCATCAGCCAGCTTTTGGCAGACTGACACTCGACCAAACCTGCTCGAGTGTCAGGCTCGAGTGTCCCGCCTTCATGCCTATTCACATGCCTCCAAGCCTATAACTGCCAAAAGCTGAGAAAGGGGAGACATTTACTCCGAAAAATGGGTTAAATCTTTCTTTAATGCAATATCTTTTCCATTTAATTCAAAAAGATTTGATTTAATCCAAGTTCAAATTTTGAATTTGAAAAGGCTCCCCCTTGTTTTTCTCCTCTATAAAAGGAGGAGGAGCCTCTCTCCTTTCATTCACACGAAATACATTCTCTCTCTAACATTTCTCTCTAGTTGTTCTCTCTTTTACAGAAGCAAATCGTCTCTCTTTTTGTTCATCCACTACACTCGATCACCTCTGCTCGAGTGTCTTGTTCGAGTGTCCGAACACTTGCTCTTCCTCCGACCTACTTTCACCATGACAGACGGCAAATCCAACAAAGCCAACCTCCTCCGCCTCAAAGCCAAAAATAATGCTCGAACAAGAAGCAATCCTTCCCAAGGAGAGTCTTCTATGGCCGCAACCAGACCCGGCAGAAAGGAGAAGAGGAGGATGGAAAAGCAATCTGAGAATGATTCGGAAGAAAGAGAAGAATACATGGATGAAGACGAATTGGACCCCTTGCTGCTGAAACACTCCGCGAAGATGGATATGTCGAAAGAGAGGCAGCAGAAGCAAGGGAGATAATCCTTGCCGGAAAAAGAGAGAAGGAGATGAAGGAGAGGCATAACTCGGCAAGAGCACTAAGCGATCTGCGGAGGATGGATTTTCTAGGAACCCGCTATCCATGCAAGGAAGCGCTGACTGCAATGGGGATAACAAGAGATGTAGATCTCATGCTACAAAATTGTGGGCTGTCCACATTTGTGCAATATCCGCAAAGAGCATACAAGGAGGAGACTCTTCAGTTTTTGGCGACGGTTCAAATCATTCTATACGATGCTGAAAATGAGAGTCTCCAAGAAAAGCAAGGTGGCGGTTACATCTTCTTTGCAATAAGAGGAAGGGACTATCGAATGACATTCAAAGCACTTAGGGACCTCTTCGAGTTCCCAAAGGCCGAGTCCGAAAATTATGGACCAGATTTTGATAGAGCTGAGTTGGATGATGTGTGGAGGTCGATTGCATCAACAAGGAGCAGATTCTCATCCTCCCGATCTAAGGCATCGCTGATCCAAAACCCGGCATTGAGGTATTTTCGAACAATCCTAGCAAATACATTTTTCTCACGTTTTACTACTGGAAAAATTAATCTAGGAGAAATGGAGATGTTGGTGACTGCTCTTAAAGACATTGGTTGTACAAAGAGCGACGGATCCCCGATTATTGGAGATCGAAACAATGCTGGATTAACGTTCCAGTTTGCTAACCAATTGGTCACATACCGAGATTGGGCAAGAGATAACAAAACTGGAGGACGTGATGGAAAGATCACCATTGGCGGACTTGTCACATGCATTCTAGAAAGGTGTAATGTGCCAATCGATGAGACACAATGGGCTGACCCTCGGTTCATGATCATCGATCACTTAAGGAGAAGTCAATTTTTGGCTACGACGGAAGTTCGAGGTAAGCTCCTTTACTCTTTCCATCATTTACTTAGACCAAACGCTTTTCTACTCTTGCCAAACAGGGAGTACACGACAATAAGAATGGGGCAAAACACGGATTTCAACCCGCCCCTATAAGCCTTGTACGATCCCAATGGCCATCAGCAGAGTTCATCTCCAACAAACAGCGATGAGGTGGATCCCGAGGCATATTGTTTTGAAGAATACACGATGCCACCTCGTCAAGGAGAACCGATCCGAGAAGCACACAAGCACATAGGCTTGTTGCAGAAAATGAACAAATGGTTGATGAAGAAGGTGAAGAAGCTGACTGCTAGCGACGAGGCTAGAAGGCAAGAAAACGATGATCTAAGTAGGAGAGTGGCAGCTCTAGAAAGGAACATCAGACCACCACCACCACCACCACCACCAACAATTCGCCCAAGAAGAGCCTCCATATCCACGGATCGTGAGAGGCAACACCAACCAGCACCAGCTAGACGCTCCTCAGCAAACCCCGCAGCATTCTCATACAGAAGACCATTCGATGCAGCAGGAGCAAGCTCGAGCCAACCGCTCGAGCACCAATCAGTCGAGCATTCCGAACACTCGACGGAAACGCTCGAGCAAGCTGAGCTCGAGCGTCAAAGGCATAATGACTACTACATGAAGCTCATGCGAAATGTGGCATCCGATTACTGGAATCATTAAGAGGTACAAAAGCCCTTCCTTTCATTATAAATACCATTGCATATTTTTCAATTGACTTGCTTTTACATTTCTTTTACTTGGCTTGCTTTTGCATATTTTTCACTTGACTTGCTGGTTTAGGATCCTCTTTCGGACTTTTATACACACAAGGGACTGTGTGATTTAAGTTTAGGGGAGGGTTCTAGAGGATATTTGACTTTGTTTTCTGTGGTTCTTAGTTTTTATTCTTGCATTTGATCATTTGCATCACATCTAAGGCATAGAAAAACCAAAAAAATTTGAAAAAAAATCGAAAATGCATAAGTCAAAAACAGAGTGTTCATATAGTTGCATTGCATTCATATAGGATTGAGTCTAGATTTTCGGGAATCATCTTGCTAGATAGGTAGACTTGCTAGGTTGATTGGCTAGTAACCATAGTGAACTCTTAGACTTGCGTTTTTTTTTCCCTCTTGAACACTGATTGGTAGATCATTAACCTTTGAAACCGATAGGTTGTGTCTCGAAAAAAACCTGATTTGTTACCTCATAATCGAATTCTATTTTCCAAACAAGGGGCTTGAGATACATTGCATAAGATCTTTCCTTAGGTTCAGCTAGCTAAGTAAAAAGAAAAGCATAAGGTGAATATAGAACCATCCTTCTCAAATTCGGCTCAAAATATATGGTCTAAGATGAACGGGGATTGTGCGTAAACCCGTACCTTCTTGTGTTCATCAATAAAACCATTTCGATATCGCCTAAAATGAACCAGGACTGTGCGTAAACCCGTACTTTTTCGCGTCTCATTGATAAAGCTAATACATCGATGCCTAAGGTGAACCGGAACTGTGCGTAAACCCGTACTTTTTCGTGCTTCATTGATAAAGCTGAAGCCAATAAAAACGAGTAAGGAGTTGAGAAGTGATCGAAAATGCTTAAACCATTAGTGACTAGCTGAATTTGAGGAAGTTGAATCCCGAGGTCTTTGATTAATAGCCCCTCTTGCGGACTGCACTTAAAGGAAATAGGTTTTGAATCTGAGTTTCTTAAGAGACCAACTAAGTGTTAGGGAATAATCGGTCTTGATGCTAAGCCTTGATGAAAGTAAATTGTGGTTCTTACAAAAGAATGAGGTTTCACTTGTGGGTTACGGTTTTTCAATTTGGCGAGTCATTTCTTTAAGTAAGATGTTCCCATTGTCAGCAACTTCTCTTCCTTCTTAGTTCGATGCATATTTGCTTGAGGGCAAGCAAAGACTAAGTTTGGGGGAGTTGATGTGTCTGCATTTTACCACATTTTAGGACCATTATTTAGCATGTTTTGCATTCATACTTGCATTGTTATCATTGTTTTAGGTTCTTTTTAGCATAATTTGCATTATTAGTGTCGGGCATTGCATACATTGCATAAAAGGGACTTTTAGGTACTTTTTGGAGCTTATCACGGAGTATTTCGGAGTACAAGAAGACCAATGAGGAATCGACTGGCCTAAAGTTGAAGTTCAAGATGCAAACTAGAAGATTTGTCACTCGAGTCTCCGACACTCGAGCATGACACTCGACCATCACTTGGTCGAGTGCCTTTACGGGCCAGAACTAAGACTTAGGACGAAGATTGACTCTTTGGGCTTCTCTGCGAAAAAGGCCCATCAAAAGCTCCTTTGTGCAAAGCCCAATCTTCTTTTAGTTCTTTTTCTATTTTCTTTCTTAGGGAAATTTCCTTTTAACTTTTAAAACGAAATTCCCATTTTTCTTTCAAGGGAATTTTTCCCTTTTTCTCTTTAAGTATTTTTCCTTTTTCTTTAAGATCTTTTGATCTATAAATTGTACTAGGATTTCTACTTTCAATATACAATCTTTTCTAGCAATTTTCGAGTCTCTTATTTTACTAAGGCATTTACGGTTTTTCATACTTAAGTTTTATGCAATTAGATTTCGATTTTAAGTCTATGTTTTATTTCATGAATTCTGAGTAAGTTAGTCTAGGGTTCTTGAGGAAAGGGTGAGATTAGGGGAAAACTTAGGGATTTCTAGATTTGTCTATGTTTAAATAAGGTCTTAGATCTCTTTAGTTTAAGTGTTCTTAATGCTTGTTTCTTTCTGATCAATTGAAATTCGATCTCTTGGTGAATCCCCCCCGAGAGGCGTTTGTAGAATCACTTGAACATGCTTAAATTAAGATAGCATCTTCCTAGCTCAAGAGATTGATTGT
>JAKUCM010009594.1:0-19782 GCA_023374145.1 Lepidium sativum | reverse complement strand
GTGGGACTCCGACCATAACATAATCGACAGATCCAAGATGTACTCCGACAAGTAAAGGGAGTTCGAATAGATATTGATTGTGTTCCAAAGGTTATTAATCGATTGACAAGTCCAATCCCAAGATCTTGATTTCGAAAGGCGACACATCGGGAACCTATATATATATCGTCTGCTAAGACACGACCAATTAATGTTTGGATAAAAATTCTTTCTGACATCATTCGATTTTTATTTCGAGGACTCACGGAAATCCCTCGGATAGTGCCACAATCTGTTCTACGTACAACAATATGTTGAACTACTTCAACAAGTCGACGCGTAAGATATCCAGCATCTGATGTGCGTACAGCAGTATCTACAACTCCTTTACGAGCTCCATAGCAAGAAATAATATATTCTGTTAAAGACAGTCCTTCGCGTAAATTGCTTTGAATAGGTAAATCAATCATTTGTCCTTGGGGATCCGACATTAATCCTCTCATACCCACTAATTGATGTACTTGAGATGCATTTCCCCTAGCTCCCGAAAAAGACATCATATGGACTGGATTGAAGGGGTCCGTCATCCTAAAATTAGGATTCATTTCTTGTCGCAAATATTCACTTGTAGCATACCATATCTCAATAGATTGGCGTAATTTTTCTACCGCATGTACATTCCCATAATGATGGTGTTTTTCCAAAATCAAACTTTGTTGTTCAGCATCTTGGACAAGCCAGCCCTTAGAAGGGATCGTTAAAAGATCATCAATTCCTAACGAAATGGATGTAGCAGTGGCTTGCTGGAAACCTAGGGTCTTTACTTGATCTAGGATGTGTGATGTATATGCCATCCCAAAGTGATCTATTAATCGGCTAATAAGTCGTTTAATAGCAGTTCCATCTATCACTTTATTGTGAAATACCAGATTGGCCCGTTCCGCCATAAGTACCCTCTATCAATTCGGTTATTTGAATTTGAATTCGCATATGCTTAGATTAGGTTTCAAAAAATGACATCTTCTTAGGTTAGCTTAGGTTAGCTTCAGTTATTTAAACTTCAATTCGCATATTGAAATTACTAAGTCTGATATTCTGGTTAGCTTAGGTTAGCTTAAGACAGTTATTTGAACTTAGCTTCAGATAGTTATTTGAACTTAGGTTATCTTCAGTTATTTAATCTTCAGTTATTTAAACTTAGGTTAGCTTATGTTAGGTTCAGACAGTTATTTGAATTGTTAGCTTCAATTCGCATATATATAACTGAAAGTATGCTTAACTGATAGTATGCTTAGCTTATGTCTGCTTCATTTCACATTGCATAACTCTGAAAATATTTATACTTTTATGTTTGATACAGGTGGTCGTCACAATCCACTACATCGATCTCACTTGGACACTTAAGAAGATGATCATCGGCTTCAAACCTGTAACAGATCACAAAGGTCAGACCATTGCTACTGTTCTTTTAGATTGTCTAGCTGAGTGGGGAATCAAGAGGGTTTTTTGCATTACAGTAGACAATGCAACAGCTAACACTTCGGCAATAAGGAAGTTTGAAAGTAGTTTTAAATTAGGTTCACATGATGCATTTGTTTTGGGTGATGAGATGCTACATATGAGATGTAGTGGACATATAATCAATTTGATTGTCAAGGATGGTTTAGCCGATATAGATGATAGTATATGTGCAATTCGTAATGCTGTCACTTATCTTAGATCATCTACGAATAGAATGAAATCATTTGAGCTGAAGGTTGAATCTGGAAAAATGACTAGAGGTACTTTACCCCTAGATGTGAAAACTAGGTGGAATTCAACATATCTTATGTTGAAACAAGCTCTTAAATTTCGGGTTGCATTTGATAAAATGTTAGATGAAGATAAATTGTACTGTGATTATTTCTCAGAGTTAGACAGTGGGGAAATTAGAAAAGGACCTCCTACGTGTAGTGATTGGGATGAGGTTGAGAGGCTTCATCGTTTTCTTGTGATTTTTTATAACTCCACTATTATTGTCTCAGCCTCTACGTCTTTGAACTCTCATGACTGCTATGGTGAGATAGTCACCATAGCAACAAAGTTGACTAATCTTATTTCAGAAAAAGATAGTCACCTGAGTAGGAAAGCTAGTGCGATGCTTACAAAGTTTGAAAAGTATTGGGATGGGCTGAAGAATATCAACAAGATGTTGATAGTGGCGACAATATTTGATCCGAGAAAGAAAATGCAGTTTGCGAAGCTATGCTTCGACACATTACATGGGAAAGATTCTGTTGAAGCTAAGGAGATGAATGAGTCAGTTTTGATGGTTTTGAGGTCAATGTTTGCTGAGTATAATGATAGACTTCATGGGAATTCGAACGTTCAAACACAGTTCACCCAATCTCAGTCATCTCGGTCTATTGCATCTAGTTCTAGTCGTGAGAGGTCTTCAGATCAGATGGATGTATTTGATGATGGATTGGGGTATAAGAGGATTGATATTCGCTATAAAGAGATGATGAGTGAGAAAGGAGCAAGGGAAACCCGAGATGAGCTAGATACATATTTAAGAGATGATGTTGAAAGTTCAGAAAAGGTATATGGGACAGTTTTTGACATACTCTCATGGTGGAAGGCTAACAGATTTAAGTTCCTTGTACTCTCACATATTGCTCGAGATGTTTTTACAATACAGGTGTCTTCGGTTGCATATGAAAGTGCTTTTAGCATAAGTGGACGTGTTATAACTCCAACCAGAAGTTGTCTTTCCCACTTTACCGTTGAAGTATTAATGTGTTGTGAGCAGTGGATAAAACAAGACATAAAAGGTGAAACTAAGGAACTCACAATAGGACAAATCCTTGCAGACATTGAAGAAGCTGATAATCTTGAAAGAGGTAAGTATTTTAAGAGACTAATCTGTTTCAGATGCATATTTGTCATATTATCATACAATCTGATTTTAAGAAACTGATCTGTTTGTTTTTTCTGCAGAGTATACAAGCTCAATCACAACAGAAGACTGGATAAAAAGGTAAATGTCCTTTACTTAACCTGACTTATGTAATGTTAACAATAACCTAGTCTTTTATCTTTGGAGAAATCAACTTTGATCAAGACATTCATGTTTGAGATCAATGATTGAGCGAACATTTGGAGTATGGAAAGCAAAGTGAAGAATTTTAGACCGTAAACATCCAAAATATGATTTGACTAGGTGGATTAAGATTGTAGCAGCAACAATGGCACTACATAACTTCGTCCGTGATTCACATATCGAGGATCATGACTTTTTACATTGGCAGAGTAAAGAACATTATCAGGCTCATGGTGATGAAGGAGAAGATGATGATGATGATGATGATGATGATGATGATGATGGTGGTGGTGGTGATCACAATAAACATACTGCATATGAGCCGACAGGTGATAGAATTATGGAAGGATTGCGAGACACACTTACAAGTGAAATCGGTAAAGGACGTCGATTACCTTACTAAGAATTTCTATGTGTTTTATTTATGAAATTTTTGTTTGAACTTGATTTTGCTTAATTAATATCAAATTTTGTGATTTAAATTACCACAAATTCTTTTCATTTTTGTAAATATTGATAATTTTTTATCATAAATTAAAAAAAAAAGTCACTCGTCGCGAGCAATCATCAAACGAACATTATAGCGACCAGTCGCTGCGATTAGTCGCTAGTCGCCAGCAACCACTAAACGAACAACACAACGACTGATCGCAGCGACTGTCAAACAAACAAAATTTTATTTTTTTGGTTGTGGTCATGGTCGCAAGCAACCACCAAACGAACATGACCAAATATTCCAATATTTTAAATGCAAAGTCCCATTTCAGACTTAAATTAATTTTAGGTTTCCACTAATTTTGCTTTGTCCCGAAATAATCAATACACAAGTCCCATATCTCGAAAGAAATTAGTTGAACGTGTAAAACATTAATTGGGTGAGAATGCAAGCAACTAAGTGTGGAATCCCATTTGTCCTTAGCAAAGGTCATTAATTCATGTCAACGATCTGAACCGAACTGTGTGTCAATCTCGATGATAGTACGAATATGTCAAGGCTAGTTTTGTCCTCAAAATATTATGCATTCCCTATAAAAATAATAATTGCATTTCTCTTATTTATTGGTAGACTGACGTTATAAATTCCAAAAAAAAACAGAGGGGACACCAAATTTCGAATATTATAAAATATGTTTGTCCATTTCAGTTTGCTGTAGTTTTAAATCAATTTTGATCTTCTTTTTTTTTGACACTTGTACTGTTTGGTTAATGCAAAATTTGTATATCACGTCCGGTTTAGCTTTTGAATCTATTGATTTGAGTTCAGTTTAATCTGGGTTAGTTTACTTGAAAGAAATAGAGTGATTTATGGTCTAATGGTTTTTTGTGATAAAGAGGTCATGAGTAAAAGTTTATTTAGAAGATGTGACATACACCTTCAATATGGTATTATAAAATGTTGATCCCAGACCGGAGGAGATTGTGAATCAAAGCTCTTGAATTTTCTAAACCGAGTTAAACTACGTTAATCGGTTTAATTTATCAATAAAACCAATTTTAGTATTGACGTATTGTAGTTGTACTACCAAAATATATAAAATCCAATGTTATTTTTCTAACATTTGCTCGTAATTATAAAAATTATTTGTTAGAGGATTTACTAAATAAGAATAGTTTCATAAAGCAGGAAGAGCCAGCAGGATTTACTCTCAGAAACTCAGACAAAAGTAGAAAGTGAAGAGAAGAATCTTTTGTGGAAGAAGAAGCAAAGCCGTGGCGGCTTAAAACAGAAAATTCCGAAAGTACCCTTTTTAATATCCTAAAGGGTTTTTGATTTCAAAGAGTCGGTTGTGTTTCTTTTCATAAAAAGCAATACAATTAAGAAAAGTGATACTTATAAAGAAGAAAATCAAAGAGAAGAAGAAGAATTCTTTATTGTTAGTTGGTGACTCGTGAGTATTAAGGTGACCAGAAAAAGCCGATCAGTTTCATTATGCATCATTTGATCTTTCTTTGACTACTCGAATCGACTTCTCAACTTGTAAGCTTTTCCAGTCTCTCTCTCTCTGTTCTTGATTAAACTGATTAGAAGTATAAAATTAATCATTACGGTGCTTTTGCTTTTTCCTTTTTCTTGAACATATATTGCATGCAATGATGTTTTCTGAAGAGATGAAAAGTTGAAATACTGATCCCGATCGATAATCATTACAGAGATGATTACACCATTCGAATTTGCTCTGTAAATTGCTTCAAGAACTCATCCAGTTTGACCATAGTAGAATCCTGAATCATTATGATACTTTGAGAAAAAAAAACATTCGAATTCTTTTTGAATTTGTTCTGTAAATTGCTTCAAGTTAGCTGTAAAAATCACATTTTTTTCAGGCGTTGACCAGAATCAGATTGATTTATATGCTTAATTGATTATAAATATTGGTACTTGTGAATGTGACAGGTAATTTCAGGCCTGGAGATGAGGCCTGAGCTTTCATGGCTATGGAAGGTAGAAAGCAGACGGCTTCTTTGGCTACTGGCGCTCACATTTGCTCTCATAGTCACTTTTGAATATATCGAGATCCCGGATAGTATCTCCTCTATCTTCTCTTCCACTAAGATTCCAGTGTCAAGAAATTCAACTTCACTTATAGCTAACTCGACTTTGGCACCTGCACCGAGCTTTCCCGGATCTGAGATTGATCCCGGAGGAGATGAGGAAGAAGTTGAGGTTGATCAGCTTTTCAATGCCACCGAAAATGCCATTTCACCAACTTTTGCTACATTCTTGCCTATAAAGGAAAACGCAACCGCCCCTACTGCTAGCGCAAAGGCCCCAGCTGCATCATCACCTGGATCAAGCCCGTCTTTAGTAAAGGAAAACGCAACTGCACCTGCAGCTAGTACAATGTCCCCAGCTGCATTACCTGGTTCAAACCCGTATCTAGTGAAGGAAAATGCAACTGCTCCTGAAGCTAGTGCAAAGGCCCCAGCTGTGTCATTACCTGGTTCAGACTCGTCTCTGGTAAAGGAGAATAAAACCGCACCTGTGGCTACTGAAGTGGCCTCGGATGCATTACCTGATTTAAACCCATCTGTGGTGAAGGAAAATACGACAATGCGTACTCCTAGTCCAGTACCAGAAAGAACTTCAACTAAAACAGATGTTGGTGATGCTTCTACTGATTTGAGATTTGTGCCTGACGCAAAGGAGAATGTTGAAATGCCTGGTTCCGGAGTGATGTCAATATCCGAGATGAGCAAGCAGTTGCGTGAAAACCGTGTAAACCATAATCATCTAGCAAAGGTTTCATCATCATCTTGATATATGATATATTCTGCACTTAAAATGTGACAATAGTGTAACATGTTTCATCTTTGTGTTTTCCAGAAACCAAAATGGGTTACTAAACCTGACATGGAGCTTTTACAAGCAAAATATGGGATTGAGAATGCACCAATCGATGACAAAGACCCTCTCCTCTACGCTCCTCTGTATCGCAATGTTTCCATCTTCAAACGGTGAGTTGTTTTTTACTGTTTCTTGAAGCTGCAGCAAAGCTCATATCTGATGATACTGAGTCAAATTGATATTGAATTTCTCAGGAGCTATGAGTTGATGGAGAAGATGTTGAAGGTGTATGTTTACAAAGAAGGAGATAAACCTATAATGCACAGTCCTATTCTCAGAGGGATTTATGCATCTGAAGGCTGGTTTATGAAAGTTATTGAGTCCAATAACAAATTTGTCACAAAGGACCCTGCAAAAGCTCATCTTTTCTATTTACCCTTCAGTTCCCGAATGCTCGAGGTGACTCTATATGTTCAGGACTCTCACAGTCACCGCAATCTCATTAAGTATCTAAAAGACTACATAGACTTCATTTCCGCAAAATACCCTTTCTGGAATCGAACATCCGGTGCTGATCATTTCCTTGCTGCCTGCCATGATTGGGTAATGTCTTCTCTTTTCCACGAGAATCTTTTAGGGAAGTTAAACAGATGCAACCTTTGTGATCATGTTTATAGAGATGTGATCTTTGAGATCATATTGTGATAAATATATGGTTTTATGTGACATATAATCTTTGAGATAACTTTTCTGATAAAATGTATCGTCTCTTTGTGATGTTTTCAGGCTCCATCTGAGACAAGGAAGCATATGGCTAAGAGTATAAGGGCGTTGTGCAACTCTGATGTCAAAGAAGGTTTTATGTTTGGAAAAGACACATCTTTACCTGAAACATTCGTTAGAGATCCCAAAAAACCATCAAGTAACATTGGTGGCAAATCCGCGAATAAAAGACCGATACTCGCATTCTTTGCTGGGAAACCTGACCACGGTTATCTCAGACCAATCCTCCTCTCTTATTGGGGCAACAACAAAGATCCTGACTTGAAAATCTTCGGTAAGCTACCGCGAACTAAAGGAAACAAGAACTATCTTCAGTTCATGAAGACCAGCAAGTACTGCATTTGCGCCAAAGGCTTTGAAGTGAACAGTCCTAGAGTGGTGGAAGCCATATTCTATGATTGTGTTCCTGTCATCATATCTGATAACTTTGTCCCGCCATTTTTCGAGGTTTTGAACTGGGAATCATTTGCGCTTTTTATCCCCGAGAAAGATATACCGAACTTGAAGAAGATTCTGATGTCGATACCAGAACGTCGATACAAGTCTATGCAGATGAGGGTCAAGAAGGTGCAGAAGCATTTCCTGTGGCATGTGAAGCCAGAGAAGTATGACATGTTTCATATGATTCTTCATTCTATTTGGTTTAACCGAGTTTTCCAAATTTCTGTTTAGAAGTTTTGTTCAACTGATTCATTGTGTACATTTTTTACAGATAATAAATAGTAAACTCAATTTCCACAAACCATATCACAAAACCAAGTGGCTTCAGTTTATTTGATAGTCTTTGCAATCTGTAGATCGATCTGTGCATTTCAGTTAGTACTTAGTAGCCTTCACCAATTTTTTTTTTTTATATTCAGATGTAATATTATGAGTGTTTATTCAAGATGTGATTTAGATTTACCTATATGATTCAAAAATCTATATAAATTATTTAATTTTAAAATTATATAAAGTGGGTTTTATAGATCCAATCCCAAATAACAATTATTGAATGAGAATTTGAGATTTTGAAAGAAAATCCACAATCAAATCCACTCAAATCCATTAAAAACAGATACATATCCAAATATGTAATATTGAATAAAGGCTGATTTCAATTAAAATTTATAAATGGTTGGAACCAATAAAGGGTAATTTTAAGTAGAATTTCTGTAAATAATAGAACAATCAAAGTTTTAGGTGGCATTTAATCTAGTGGCAGGTGGTAAGTCCATTAAACACAGACGCATTTACATATCCAAGAATCGATGCATGTTGCCTACTAATCAGGCCGACTCTGCTTGCAGGTACATCTCACCTCCGAGTGAAGAATCCTCTCAGGGGCAAAAGATCTCAGACCCACTGTTTTGCTCGCTAGCCATGGCACAAAGGTTTACATCTCAGGAAAAAGGCAATCAAGTAGCAACCTCTGTGCAATTGCCTCGCGCCTCTTAGGTCAAGGTCCCATCTTTCAGCATCAAATCCCTTAAAAACCAGCTTGCTCTTACAGTTATTGAACGTATAACGAAACTGAAGGACCAACTGATCTGGTCACTTATACCCTTCCTCTCCTAACACTGGCACACAGCCTCAAAGGCAACATGCTCGGAGCTTGGACACGATCTTTTCAAGTTTCAGTTTGCTTCTGCAGTAAACATGGACTTGGTTTTGAACAACATACCTTATCATTTTGCCAAATGGATGCTTATTTTCCAGAAATAGGAACAAACCTATGCTCTCTCTTTCCCATGTCTTATTCCATTTTGGATTAAAGTTCAGGGAATTCTGATAGACCTTTGGTCAAAGGAAACTCTTGAAGCTATTGGTGGCGACATTGGTATCTATGAGGACTGTGAGATTACTTTATCTAAGGTTCGTACGAAAGTACAAGTAAATGGACTCAAACCTCTCATTATAGAATCAAATGTTGAGTTTGACTCAAGCGAAGTGGTCAAAGCTTTCCTGGTGTATGAAAAACTTAGGCGGCGGCATTGTTCAACATGTCACCGTCTAGACTATGAACAGAAGGATTGTGCTCTTAACATTCCGAACAACGAGGTGGAGAACCAAGCCAAAAGAGAAACCTCTCTCATAACTACCAATACCAGAGAAAGATCTAGATCTAATTTAGTGCAAAGCTCGCATAGAGAGCAAGGTGATAATGATCTTAGAGGCATGACTCTACCTCCTTAGAATTATACCAAACCAGTCTTGTAAGTTAGAGCTCAGCCACATAAAGAATTCTTCAGAGCCTCATCTCAAAGAACCCTCCAAGACCAGCGTTTAGAACCGTTACCGCACAGCACAAGCTGAGGATCAAAACATAATATCTCAGCATCCAATGCAGACTATACATGGAGAGAAACTGGAAATACAATCAACTGGCAGAGACCTACCCCTCAACCAGAAGAAGTATCTGAACCTCCAAGACCAAAACGACGTATCCTTTGAGAGGAAATTGCAACCTTAACTTGATGAGATCGTAGTACTGCCAAAGCAAGCAATGCAAGAAGCATTAGGAGACTTGAGAAACGTCATGGTTAAATACACAAACTGCATTGTCCCCACAGTAAGTGCAGCTAGAACTGAGTATCCCCGTTTAATTCTAGAATATAGTCAATTATTGGAAGAAGCCGCTGAAATAGTTAAGAGCTCCCTACACAAGTCCCATGAGGGGTTGAACGTCTCACCTCATGATTCAGCTTCAGGTTCAGCCCTGTGAATCCCTGCCACGCAGAGATTAGGCCCTAGTTAATCACAACCTCAAAATGTGGACTTGAGAGTCCCTATTTCACAAAGACTAGGCCACCACCAACCTGCAACAATTAATATTATTGTACAAAAAAACCCAAGAGAAGAGTAATGCCTCACCTTAGGGTTCAAGTTCATGTTCAAATTCAACTTTGAGAATCCGTGCTTCACAAAGATTAGGCTCTAACCACGCAGAACCACAAGATGGCGAATTTAGAATCCCTATTGATAAAAGAATAAGCTCTACTCAATCTGAACCAATTGTGGAACAACGCATCCCACCCACTCAAAGACTTGGCCTTGCTCCCAATGATTCATATGATAAAGATTCTCGAGTCCCAGTTACTAGAAGATTACGACCCTTCAAATTTGGAGCCAAGGGGACGAACAAATGCTGCCAGCTTCTGAAAGACTGGGATATCCTCAAGAAGGTGGCAGCGACTCCCATGTTATTCCAAAGTCCTCAGGAAACCTTTGCAGGCCTCCGTTACCTTTTGACTTTTTTTTTTCTTTTCTCGTCGGTACAACCTTGTTTTCAGGTTTGAGAAAACAGTGAGGAAAACCACCTGCAAGGAAAAAGATTCAGATTAGTAACTGCAGAGAAAGGGGTGGCTTCCACCTCAGTGATGCCAAATAAAAAATAAATCTCGATATCATATTTCTCATTGAAACGAAGAACTCGGGTGACTTCGTTTCTGGAAAAGTTGAAAATCTGGAATACCTCTAATTTGAGGGATCATACCACAAACTGATTGTCATCCATCTGGACACCAAGAAAAAAACAAGGAAGAGACTCTTCAGATTTGATACAAGACTTAAAGACAATGCAGAGATTAAAGACTTAATAGCCAAAATCTGGAGCAATGATTCCAGACTGCCTGTAAAGAGTTAACTTCTAAAATCTCGAGAAGTTATTGTTCAGTGGACAAGAGAGAAAGGACAAAATAACAAGAAAGCAATAGAAGAATGCAAATTGTAGTTATACTCATATCATTACTAAAATAAATCTAAGGCTACAAAAAGCATATGAAGAAGAGGAAGCTTCTGGAAGCAGAGAAGTAGAGTACTTTGGTTGCAAGTATGGTGATAAAAACACCAATTTATTCACGTGAGTTCGAAAACAAGAACAATCCAAAACCACTTTTCTGTCATTGAATACAATTTGGGTGAGGCTATCTATGAGGAAGAAGTAATTACTGTAGCAGTGAAAGAATATTTCAAGAATATCTTCACCGCTCAAGGCTCTAACACCTCAGAAACTGTTCATGAAGTTGTGGAACCAGTCCTATCTGCTGAGGACAATAATAGACTAATTGATCCACCTTCAACATTGGAAATAAAAAATGCTCTTTTCAATATCCATGCGAATAAAGCACCTGGTCCTGACGGGTTCTTGGCAGGCTTCTTCCAATCAGACTGGACGGCAGTGGGAGCTACAATAACGAAGAAGATCCAACAGTTTTTCAGAACTGGTAGGCTGCAAAAATTAATAAACAAAACCTTTGTTAGGTTAATTACAAAAATCCAAAGTTCTAAAAGGGTTGCTGAATATAGACAGATAGCATTATGTAGTGTTTACTACAAGATCATTGCTAAAATCCTGAGAACTCGACTAAGCCCTCTCCTAACCAAGATCATATTAGAAAACCAATCAGTATTTGTGTCGAGAATAACTATCTCAAACAATGTGCTAATCACACATGAAATACTACATTTCCTGAAGCGTTCAACAGATAGAAAGCAATGTTCATTGGCCATCAAATTAGACATGAGCAAAGCTTATAAGAGATTGGAGTGGAGCTTTATAGAACAAGTCCTACTTAGGCTAGGTTTACGTGAATTTGATCATGGAATGCATAACTACATGCTATGATTATTAATGAAGTACCAAGAGGAAACATTGTACATTCAAGGGAGATAAGACAAGGTGATCCTCTTTCACCTTATATCTTCATTATTGTAGTGAAGTTCTCTCTTGCTTATGTAGAAAAGCACACTCTACTGGGAAAATGCAAGGCATTCAAATTGCAAGAGGTTGCCCAAAGATCAATCATCTACTCTTCGCGGACGACACCATGACACCATGTTCTTCTACAAATGAAACCAAGGAACTATCAGGATATTAGAAACTATACTACACAAATATGCGCAGGCTTCAAGTCAATATGCAAACACACGATAATCATCAATCGCATTTTCAAAGAAAACACCTCAGGCCTTAAAAGATAAGATCAAATATGAGCTTAATATAATCCAAGAAGGAGGTGTGAGGAAGTAATTAGGACTTCCCGAACACTTTGGACAAAAGCCAAAGCTAGAAATCAAAGCATTTATCTTCAGCCAGGAAACAAGGTATGATAAAGAATATCATATCTTCTATCTCATCATTTCTTGCTTCTTACTACCCTTATCCGTATGTACCCGCATACAATCTTCCCTTACCCATTTTTGGTGGGACAAAAACTCAAACAGAAAAGGCATGATCTGGATCTCTGGGAAGAGGTGTTGGTGTTTTGTCATTTCATTTTTGGGTGTGGGCCGAGCCACTTAACTCATTTAGCAATTGATGTGCTAATGGGTCTGAGGTTCAGCATCGGCCCGCATTTTCTTTTAGCTCGTTTTTGTTGCTGGGCCGATTTGTGGCCCAACAACAGAGAAGAATGAATTGGCCCGTGTATAAGGCCAGATTCATCTTCTTCGTTCAGAGAGAGTGATCGAGGGTTTTACAGAGAGAGTGAGAGACACCATTGTAACAGAGAGCAGAGCTCTCAAAGAAGAAACTCACTACAGGTTTTTAGTGGATTCCGGATTCACATCCGAAGAGCGATGTACCTGTCGATAGTTTAATCGACGGGGAACTCTATAACTCGTGCCTCATCTTTCTTCTCCCTCAAAATCCTTATTCTCTTTAAAATCGAACTCAAGATCACACAGAATAATCCGCATTGAATTTGAGACATCGAACGAGCTTATGCACAACAAGTGGTATCAAAGCCTGTGTTCAAGAAAGTGAATAACAGCATAAAGCTCAGAGTTCATAAAGGGAGGAGTACAAGAATAGGGACACTTACTTTCGGAAGGCATTGCAGATTCTCGTCTTCTGCTCTTGAAGACGTGAAGAGGTTTTGAAGATCACAGACATTGATTGGTACCTCGCAAGAAAATCACAGAAGGTATTAGTATTTTACTTGCATAACAAGGAAGACTTAAAGCAACAAACTTGTCAAAGTATTCAAAGATTTCAAGCATGGAAGTCATCTCGGGAAAGTTTGAGGTGGAGAACTTCGACGGTAAAAGAGATTTCGGATTATGGAAATACCGAATGCTAGGACAGTTTGAGATTCATGGCCTTCTCACAGTAATTGAGAAAGATCATGAAGAAGTATGGCCAATGGAGGAAGTATCTGTGACTGACAAAGAAACAGGGAAAGAAATCAAAATCGGCAAGCCAGTGTCAAAAGATCCTCAATGGGAGCTAAAGGATCGAAGAGCAAGGAGCCTGCTCGGACAATGCTTATCTAATTCGGTATTGAGAAAAGTAATGAATGAAGCTACAACATTCAAGCAATGGAAAGCACTAGAACGTGATTACCAAACCAAGACTAAAGCTAACAGAGTCTACTTAAAGAGACAATTTTCTCTATACCGAATGGATAAGGACAAATCAATTAAAGAAAATCTTGATGTGTTCCTAAAGCTGATAGGAGACTTAGAAAGTCTAAAGGTTACTATTCAAGATGAAGATCAAGCTATTGCATTACTAAATAGTCTACCACCTCAATATGATCCGCTTACTCATACTTTACAATTCGGTAATGCTAAGGACACCCTAACTATGGATGATGTAATAACTGGAGCCT
Source organism: Lepidium sativum (assembly GCA_023374145.1). NCBI lineage: Eukaryota > Viridiplantae > Streptophyta > Magnoliopsida > Brassicales > Brassicaceae > Lepidium > Lepidium sativum. The sequence continues at coordinate 6,059 of JAKUCM010009594.1, read as the reverse complement.
ATGGAATGAAGTCAAATCTAAGACAAAATGGGTTATTAAGGAAGAAAACACATTCAGAAGGGTTGACTGTTGACAGCAGAGGTAGAACAGAAAAGAGGAATGTAAAGAGTACAAGGAAGAACAGAGGCAGATCAAAAAGTAAAGGTAGATCTAAGTCAAGAACAAAACAGAACAATGAAGAAATCAGGGCTTGTTGGATATGTGGAGATGAAAATCACTGGAAGCGTGATTGTCCACAAAAGAAAAATGGGAAAGGAAAGGAATCAACAAATTGTGCAACAAAAGAATCAAAGAGTTTAGCCTACACTGCAAGTCTAATTGCAACAACTGAGGAATGGGTAATGGACTCAGGCTGTACTTTTCACATAACACCTAAGAAGGACCTAATCACAGACCTAGTTGAATTTGAAGGAAACAAATTCTACATGGGAAACAACTCATACTGCTCAGTCAAAGGAATTGGCAATATCGTGATTGAGAACAAAGAAGGTAACTTAGTTACCTTAAATGGTGTGAGATATGTACCGGAAATGAGTAGAAATTTAATATCATATGGTCAACTGGAAGAACTAGGGTGTTATTATCAAGGAAAGGATTTCAACATTCAGTTTTACAAAAAGAATGGTGATAAATTTCTGTCTGGAAAATACTAGAATGGTTTATACTTCCTAGATGGAAAAGTACTAAGTACAGAAGTCAACATAGCAAAGGGAACTATTGACACGACTACTAGGTGGCATCGAAGACTAGCTCATATGGGAAAAAGGTCAATGAAAACTCTAGTTAGAAAAGGTCATCTAAGGAAAGGAAATGTAAAAGCTATGGGGTTTTGTGAAACATGTGCATTGGGAAAGACTCATAGACTTAGTTTTCAGAAGGGAAAACATACCTCAAAATGTACTTTAGAGTACATCCATTCGGATTTATGGGGATCACAGAACACTACCCCTAGCATATCAGGTTGTCAATACTTCATTAGTTTTATAGATAACTATTCAAAGAAGGTTTGGATTCATTTTCTAAGGAAAAAGAGTGATGCATTTCAAGCTTTCAAGGATTGGAAAATGCTGGTAGAAAATCAAACTGGAAAGAGAATCAAATGCCTAAGGACTGACAACGGGCTAGAGTACTGTAATAAACAGTTTGATGACTTATGCAAAGAAGCAGGAATTAAAAGGCATAGGACTTGTGCATATACACCACATCAAAACGGAGTATCAGAAAGAATGAACAGAACTATAATGGAAAAGGTGAGATGTATGCTATTAGAATCTGGTCTAAGTGGAGATTTTTGGGCAGAGGCAGCAAATACAGCGGTTTAATCATAAACAGATCACCAGCAGCATCAATCAACTTTGATGTACCAGAAGAACTGTGGTCTAAATATAAATCCGAGTACAATCACCTAAGGAGTTTCAGATGTATATCTTATGTTCATACTACTCAAGACAAGCTAAGTCCTAGAGCTTTAAAGGGAGTTTTTGTTGGTTATGGAATAGAAACTAAGGGGTACAGGGTCTGGCTAATCGAAGAAGGCAAGCTGGTAATTAGCAGAGATGTAATATTCAACGAAGATGAACTATACAGAGACTCCATTTCAGGAGAACAGGAATCTAAGGTTGATAAGCAAAACAGTGAAAGAAAATCTGATAGAAGGGTAACCTTGAAAGTAAACCTACAGGAAATACTGGGTGAGAAAGATCAACTAAAGGGTATGGCTGGGTCAGGTGGAGCAAGTCCAGAGTATGTACCAGAAGGCATCAGTGAAGATGGGAGCCGGGTAGACTCTGAACATTCAGAAAGTGAAGAGACTAATCTGGAAGACTACCTATTGGCTCGGGACAGAAAAAGAAGGAATATAAGACCTCCATCTAGATATGAAGAAGCAGACATAGTTGCCTTTGCACTATCAAGTTCTGAGGAAATAGAACTTGAAGAACCTAAGACCTATATAGAAGCAGTGCATAGCAAAGACAAGGAAAAATGGAGAGAAGCAGCTGATGAGGAAATGGATTCCCTCATCAGAAACAACACATGGATTCTAGTCGATAAACCACAGAATAAAAAGGTAATTGGATGCATATGGTTATTCAAGCTAAAGCCAAGCATACAGGGAATTGAAAAACCAAGATTTAAAAGCAGATTGGTTCCTAAGGGTTATGCTCAGGTTGAAGGAGTAGATTATAATGATATTTTTGCACCAGTAGTTAAACACGTTTCAATAAGAATTCTACTAGCTACAGTCTCAAATTGGAACATGGAACTCGAGCAAATGGACGTGAAATCAGAGTTTTTACACGGAACATTACAGGAAGAGATCTACATGAATCAACCAGAAGGCTATGAAGTGAAAGGAAAAGAAAGAAAGGTGTGTCTACTTAAGAAATCCCTATATGGTTTAAAGCAATCACCAAGAGAATGGAATGCAAAGTTCGATGAATTCATGAAGAATCAATAGTTTCAAAAGAGTGAATATGATCTATGCGTGTACTACAAGGGAAATACAGTTGATACTATGATATATCTACTCCTATATGTAGATGATATGTTCATTGCATCAACACAGAAACAACAGATTGTTAATCTAAAGAAGCTTCTCAATAAACAGTTCGAAATGAAAGACCTAGGACCAGCAAGGCGAATACTAGGCATGGACATTTACAGAGACAGAAAGCAGAGTACACTACAGTTATCACAAGAACAATATATCAAGCAAGTTCTAAATATGTTTAACATGAGTGATAACAGATCAGTCTTTACACCTATAGGGGTTCAGTTCAAATTAAAAAGCATCTCCTGAGATGAAGAAGACGCATAGACTAAGGGAATGGAGGACATACCTTATACAAGCGCAGTCGAGAGTCTGATGTATGCAATGGTCGGATCACGTCCAGACCTTGCTTACTCCATTGGTATCGTCAGTCGGTACATGTCAAAACCAGGAAAAACACACTGGTTAGCAGTCAAATGGATAATGCGTTATCTAACTGAAGCATCAAAAATAAGCCTAACATTCAAGAAAGATGCAGATTTCAGAATTAAAGGCTACTGTGATGCAGATTTTGCTTCTGACTTAGAAAAACGAAGATCAATTTCAGGGTATGTTTTTACTTTGGGAAATAACACAATAAGTTGGATATCTAGACTACAGAGAGTAGTAGGTTTATCTACAACGGAATCAGAATACATAGCACTATCAGAAGCTAGCAGAGAAGCAGTATGGATACAAGGAATATGCGAAGAAATGAAGCTATGTACAGGAACTGTGGAATTATACTGTGATTCTCAAAGCGCTATCTATCTATCAAAGAACAGAATGTGCAATGAAAGGACCAAGCATATTCAAATCAAATACAACTATATCAGAGAAGTGACAGAAGCTAAACAAGTCAAAGTCACTAAGATTCACACATCGATCAACCCAGCAGACATGTTTACGAAGGTCATACCTGCTGAGAAGTTCAAAGGCTGCATGCAATCTTTGAGGATGGAGGAAGCCTAAGGGTTATTGTCAGAGTATTCCAACATGGAGTTCCAATGTCGGAACACTCAGATCTGTTGATACCTACACACGGTCAACATAAAGAAAGAAATTCAGGTTAGTTGTTATTTCAAGAAGAGTTGTTTTAAAAAACAGATTTCAGGAGCTAGAAATCAGGGTTTGAAAAAAAAAAAAAAAAAAAAGGGATCTGAAGGGTCAGATACTTACATGCAAGGAAGATGAAAGGTCGCGATGTTCTTGGTCAAGATCTACACCAAATAAGAAAAAGAAAAAGGTTAGATCTAAGAAAGCAAAGGCGGAAAAGAAGAAAAACTCTAGCTTTCTCCGTAAATCTGAAATATGTTGAAGAAGCTAGAATTTTTTTTTTACTTACCGGTTTCCTGATGCTTAAGTTAAAATCCACCGGAGTTCACCTCATCGCGTTCATCAGAAAAGGAAAAAAAAGGGGGTCAGGTAAGTAAGAACCTAACCGTCAGATCTGTCAGAAGACAAGATCCGTGCATGCAAGAAGGGTTAGGTAAAGGAAAAGGAATCGAACCATTAGATTTATCAGAGAAGTGATAGGATCTTCTCATGCATGTATCGGAAAACTAAAGAAGGACATTAAAGACAGAGAATCTTATCGGAAAGTCGAGTCGTCGCCGGAGAAATTCGAGATTCTTACACCGGAGCAGAGCTACTGTGAACTGCTATGGTGCTCACAGTGAGAAAAGGTTAAAACCCAAGACAGATATTCATCGGAATCTTTTCCGGTGACAAAAGAGAAAGAGGAAGAGGAAGAGGAAGAGTCGAGAAGAGCTGAAGAAAGTTCGAGAGAGAAACATAGCGGCTAGGTTTCTAGCGATGTACCCGTCGATAGTTTAATCGACGGGAAACTCTATAACTCGTGCCTCATCTTTCTTCTCCCTCGAAATCCTTCTTCTCTTTAAAATCGAACTCAAGATCACACAGAATAATCCGCATTGAATTTGAGACATCGAACAAGCTTATGCACAACAAGAGGCTTACCAAATCCAAAGGAGAGGGATGTTTAGGCTTTTGTGACATCAAACTTTCAACATGGAATTAGTGGCGAAGCTTAGCTGGAGAATGATAGAAAGACCGGACTCGTTATGGACCACAATCTTGCTAGCTAAATGCTGTAAAGAGACAGATTTCTTACATGTCACTACCGGAAGACATATCTTTTACTGAAGTGTGGGCTTAGATTAGAAAAGTACACACTCTTCCACCTTCGGGTCTAAACAATGGATCTCTTGTCCCCTGAATTTGTTGGTATCTCTGGAAGAATAGACACAAAAAGTTGTTTTAAAATAAGCATAACTCGCCTATGGAGATTGTGACTACATCTATTATTTTTGCAAAAGAGTGGATCTCAGCCCAACGTACAGAGCAAAACCCAAACTCTCAAAGACCAATTCAGAACCAAGAGCCAAGCCCAAATTCGATGCTTTATCGTTTAGATCCAGCTTGGATACCAACCGTATGAGTCACGGGCTTAGGCCGGGTATTCTCTTGAAACGGATACATCCTGAAAGGATACTCAGAGCACTCACAATCAATCTCATCATCTCTTATGGCATAAGTGATGGCCATCCGAAGAGCGCTCCAATCAGCCATTGAGTAAGGATTCGAAACTATGAGATGAGATCAGATTCTATCTCACCATCATCAGAGCTATTAATGATGGCCTGCAAATTTTTGAGATCTTTAAAATTCTTTCTGATATTTCCAATATTCTCACAACATTTATTTCTATCTGTTTTTTTTCATATTACGCGTGATTTGAATGTTGAGACAGGTTTGCAAAAATGGGTCTATGTAACCCAAACTGTATTTCAAATTGGATCTCGTTTGACAAAAAAAAATCACAAATTTGCGATTGTCACAAAATTCATCATAACAATTAACTATTTTTGTACTGTTTTCTAATTTAACGTCGACATGAAAACCAGGGTTTGGACCGGTTCGAATAATTAATGATACAGTGTGCAGATTATTTCAATCAATGGCAAAACAGAGGCATGTGAGAAACAAGGAGCAGAACTGAAGCTGCAATGTTCAGAAACCTAATCTCCGTCACTATATTCTTCTTCAATTTATCCATACGTTATACAACATTACAACCATTTGAGAAAATATTAAACAGCAAAGAAGACAATAAATGAAGATGGTGATGTTGCACGTAACTACAAGACACATGTTTTTCGTAATGTGTTTTGTCCATCTCTTTATAAATCTTTTCATTTCCAACTTTTTAGTATTTTAAACTTTTCACCAAACACACACGCACATATATACGCACATAAATGTTGACCAATATATATATATATATATATCACATAATTATATTTTCATACAAAGAGGTTAATTTATAATGACTTCTCTTAACACATAAAAATAAAATTTTCAAACTTTACATTGATGAAAAATCATTTTTTCTTATAGAAAAATAATAGTTACCTACGCCAACTTTAGTAAATGTAAATGTATTAGTAACAGAGTACGTTTCAAAAAGCACATTGTTGTTTCTTCTCTCTTTTTTTTTCAATAGACT
>JAKUCM010009593.1:0-18589 GCA_023374145.1 Lepidium sativum | reverse complement strand
CTCCATGAAGCCAGTGCCAGAGTTATTATCATACGGATTCATTTTCAGTATTTTTGTGTTTTCAGATTTGTGTTATGAGATTAGGTTTTGTTGTTTATTTTATAACCTCAGAGGTGAATTAAATCTACCTATTCTGCTTACCATTAATTGAGATACATTACTCTACAACTCAAATCAAGCATTCAACACACACAACAAACAAAGACACACAAGCTTTTATTCAACTTAATTCACCTTACTTTAATTGACAGACAATTGACATTATTACAATCTGACACTAGAGTTATTCAACTTAATTCTACTTAATTCATATTCATTACCATAAATGAAAGCTTTTCTTCAACTTATTTCATATTCAACTAACATCATGATTCATATTCAGTTAAGCAAACGACATACCTTATAGTCAGTCTATCACGAAGCTAGAATGTGTGAGTTGTTCCTATTTCCAAAGAGGGTGAGCGATTCATGAGATCTTCCTTTGTTTCCTGTAATAGCAATAAACCTAAAATCTTAGTTTCAACAATTGAGGAACTGTGAGTCTAGTACTAGCTCGGTTTGTGTGCTGTATAACTCTATGATCAAGCATAAAACAATACAAAGCATAAACAACTTCAGTCTTATAAACCAAATTCGCAAAGTTAATGATCAAAAACACCTAGACTAATTTCAGACAATACCTTGAAACATGAATCTATCTACAGCCTAGCAAATCAGATCAAAAGATAGATTTTTGATTCAGAACTGGACCGTTCAGAGAAAGCACAAACATGCAATTCCACTAAGTAGGGGAAATCAAGAGCTCAGAGGAAGAAAATGAATCGACAAAAGCAGAAATCGATTGACGAGAATTCAAAGCCTTTCGAACTTCAGTGATGCAATTAAGAAATAAGAAAACAGAACATAAGTAAAAGAAGAAACAAAGCATTCATCCCCTTAAAAGCTGGCTTACTCAACCCCTAAAACTAGCACGGCAAAACCCCAATCAAACCGGGAGATAGCCGCAGACTAGAGTAGATTAAAGGAGGAACATGCAAACAAATCGAAGAGTAGAAAAGGAGGGACATGCAGAACAAATTGAAGAGTCGAGGGTTACCCGATTGGTTTGAACTCCTGTCGCGATTTCACAACGCACAGATCCGGAGATAGCCGCAGACGATGGAGAAGGTAAGGCGACGTCGCGACTACCATCGGCCATTGATAACACCCTCAGCTGCCTTCGAATCGCCGCAATCGCACCCGTGCTCGCAACAGAGAGATGCGAGAGAGAGAGACGGAAAAGAGAGAGAAGCAAAAAAAATTTTTGCGCAACCCTTCACATGTTTCGCCAAAACCCTATTTCCTCTTGCACCAATCTCCGCCTGCCACGTATGGGTTTCTTATTACCCAATCCGTTTCTTAATTAAGAAACGGATCTAGCCCATTTTTAATTTTTGCCATTTTTTTATTCTGGGTTTTTGCTAAGAAACCCATTAAGAGCCCAGCGTTAAGGGTGGTCTAAGTGCATAAAAAAGGATAAAACAAACACTAGTAAGATCATGTCATAATGTTAGATCATGTCATAATGATTTACATTTAATGTTTCATTCAATAAGAAACATATCAACACCATACCTTAAAAATTAACTTACCACGACTCTCTTCCCAAAGAAAATTCAAAATCTTTCTAAGCTCAAATTAAATAACAGATCCAGATTTAAGTCTCCTGGACGTACAAGAGGAGGGAAATAAACCTAAAAACCACCAAAAGTTTGAACTTTCTTAATTTTAAAAGAAAAAAGAGAATCCGTGGTGTAGGGACAGTAAATAAGTTGATTTGTAGACATAACGACAGAAATCTGCAATTTCCGTGAGTTGGTAAAAATCTCACTTCAAAATCCTATTTCAGAAATATAGATGCATGATGGAAGTAGGTATATAAATTTTCTTACTATAAGGTATTTTATATATAACATATGAGACGACAAATATGTATGTGAGGTTGTGAACAAGACGAATCATCATGAATCCTGATTTTTGGTAAATGCTAAGATAAGAATTTTTAAAAAAATGTTATTTGACGTTAATTCCAAAGAAAATTTATAGTCTTTTTACCTTATATAAAATTTGTGACAGGATACTAGTTTTACGGTCCAAGTGTCACAAAACTCTTTGTCAGAAATTTTAAAACACTCAAAGTTCTGGTTCTTGTGATTGTGCGGCATTGCACTATTGTTGTTGTTGATGTAAAATATCAGGGAAAAAAGAAGAAAAACATAAGTTTCAGACGGTGATGTAAACAAATATAAACAAGATGAGAAAAATCTTGTGACCCTTCTTAGATCCGATATTAAATCTAGTTAACTGTAAGTGGTCACGCTGAAAATGAATGTTCAACCTCTTACAAGTTAGATCAATTAATCAGAATCAGAGAAAGATAAATTGAGTGATTAAGAGGTGTTTAAGATCAATAAGCTTCATCAAGCACTTTTCATGATGTACTCTTTGTTGCTCATTGACTCAACCAAACCCTCTATTACATCATACATCTCTTTGCTTCTCTCACATGAACTGTCTTTTGCAATGAAACTGCGCAATCCTTTATCAGTTTCGATCCAGCTGGTGCTGGCGACTTTCTTCAATCCGATTCTTTTCATCTTATCTCTTACATTTTCAGCCTCCTCCCATCTCCCTGCTTGAGTGTACAAGTTCGCCATCATAGTGTAAGTCCCTGTATATTCGGGTTCCATTTCAAACAAACGATCACAAGCGAACCTCGCAATCTTTAAATCACCAAGAACTGAAGCCCTATTTAACAACGCACCCCAAACTTTAGCAGTTGGTTCAATTGACATCTTAAAAATGAACTCCTTTGCATCCGAAAGTTTTCCAGCCCGGCTAAGAACCGTTACCATACAAGCATAATGCTCAACTCCAGGCTCAATGTCATATCTAGTTACCATAGAATCAAATTTGTTTTGGGCCTTATCCAGTTCCCTTGAGTGTGCAAAAGCCGAAAGAACAGCTGTGTGTGACATTGTCTGGCTTAGTTCCAAGACTGCATTTTGTCAAAAAGACTACAAGCTGATTCAGAGTCTCCATGAACAGCATATGCTGTAATAATTGTGGTCCAAACGATCAAGCTCCTCTCTTTACAGTTATCAAATACCCTTTGAGCTCCTTGCAGATATCCTAATTTGGCATAGTTATCTATGATGGAGGTAGAGACATATATATTGTTATCAGCGCCATTACGGATGGCAAAAGCGTGGATTTCCTTACCCCCTTTCAGATTTGAACTATATCTCAACGAACAAAGAAGGCTCGAAAGGGTAACCATATTTGCCCTCGAGCCACATCTTATCATCTCCCTGAATGTGTTTATAACCTCCTCATGATGGTTATTCTTCATAAGACCCGAAAGCATAGCATTCCATGTGCTCATACCAATGGTTTCCATCTCACTAAATAAAGCCAATGCTTCCTTGACAAGACCATGAGCCATATATCCTGAAATTATAGCCCCGTACATAACAGTATCTTTTTCACTCATCTCATCAAACATTGCTCTTGCATAATCCAAGTTACCACATTTAGCATAAAACCCAATCACAGCATTACAATGGGATAAATCCATCTGAATATGATTCTCAAGCATCAGCTTGTGAACTTCCATACCGAAAACAAGATCCGTTGATTGTCCACACGCCTGCAATACGCTTATAACAGTGACTCCGTTAGACTTCAGATCAGGGCAACCTAACATCGGTTTATACAACTTTTTACAGTCCTCAAAAGACCCACTTTGAGAATACCCCGAAATCATAGAATTCCACAATACAACATCTCTGTTGGACACTCCATCAAACACTTTCCTCGCGGACTCCATGTTGTCACACTTTGTTTAGTACGTGATCAGCCCATTGCCGATGAAGACATCGGAGTAAAACTCACCTTGTATCACAAAGCCATGAAATTGCTTAGCCAGTGAACCTTAACCAGAAACCATCATCACCCGCCAGGGCCTTCAAAACACAAGAGATGCTAACAGAATCCGGTCTGCCAGTCCGAGAAGAAGACCCAATCCAAGACAGGAACAATGTAAAAGCATCGAAACACATCTCACGCGAAGTGTACGCGATGAGAAGTGTACAAAGGAGCCAATCACGTGGCGAACCCGGTTCTTACAAGAGAATTTTTAAGAGCCAGGTTCCCCACGTGGCTCCTTTGTTTTATTAAAAGAAAAAAAAAAAAAAAAAAAAAAAAAAGTTAACCCTTAAAGGTGCTCTTAATGAGCTTCGAAGCAAGGAAGTTGTCGAGCGTGATGGAGAAGACGACGATACGCGCGTGAAGCTGAAGCGCTTGAATAGGGAGTCTTTGACGTGTTAAGTGCTGAATTAGGTGACCGTACGCGCCACCGTCGACCGCCGCCTTGTTGAGCAAACCTTGCCAGGCTCGCTGAATTTCGAATCCCAACTTCATTCATATCTAACCAAAAGCTAAACCGGAGGAATGTTAAAACACTATAGATATTGGTTATACTGAGGCTTGCTAATGGGCTTAATACTGGACCTTAGGCCCATTATATATCGCCTTAAAGTATTTATTACAGAGCGAGTGAGTAACTGAATTGACGGACATTTTTAGTTTCATGTCTTGTCTGACAAAATATAATTGTCGAGCTTACAGATATCTTCAATCTCGATCCGGTTACACTCGATCACTGAATCGTGAGATAACTAACGAAGCAACTGAAATTGAGAGACGAGCTCGCGCTTTGAGAGTTTTAGATATTATATCTTCGAAACCTGATGGAGCTTCGAATCGTCAGAATCATTTTGGTATTGTTAAGGAATTTCTGCAAAGAGATTCGAGACAATTCAGACGCCGAGAAATTTCTGAGTATTTTGACCTCTCAGGAACAAATAAGGGAATTTCAAGCGTGCTGGAAGAAGTTCTGCTGGATGATTCTTCATGCTCTGTCAATGGCGAAATGCAGCAGCGCAATGGGTGGACTTTCGATGCTTATTGTTTATCGTCTGCCGTGAGTTTTTGTGGGTCAAATCGAGACTTTAGAACTGGCTCGGGGTTTCATTGTTTAGCGATGAAAGGTGGGTTTATCTCAAATGTCTACGTAGGAAGCTCTCTGGTCATTTTATACAGAGATTCCGGTAATATGGACAGTGCACATAAAGTGTTTGAAGAAATACCTGAGAAAAACGTCGTTTTGTGGACGAATATAATTTCAGGGTTTGCGCAGGAATGGAGAGTTGATATCTGCTTGAAGCTTTATTCAAAGATGAGAAATTCAACCTCTGATCCCAATAATTACACATTCACGGCTCTCTTGAGTGCGTGCACAGGAAGCGGAGCCCTAGGGCAAGGAAGAAGCGTTCATTGCCAGACACTCCAAAAGGGATTCAAGTCATATCTTCATGTATCAAACGCTCTCATTTCGATGTACTGCAAATGCGGGGATTTGAAGGATGCTTTTCGTATTTTTGACAAGTTCTCGGGCAAAGACGTAGTTTCATGGAACTCTATGATTGCAGGTTACGCGCAGCATGGCCTTGCAACACAAGCAATCGAACTCTTTGAAGTAATGATGCCCAAAAGCGGAACAAAGCCTGATGCAGTCACATATCTAGGAGTCTTGTCATCGTGCAGACACGCAGGACTGGTAAGAGAAGGAAGAAAGTTCTTCAATTTGATGGAAGAACACGGCCTAAAACCAGAACTCAACCACTACTCTTGTCTAGTCGATCTTCTGGGCAGATTTGGCCTGTTGGAAGAAGCCGTGAAACTGATCGAGAACATGCCAGTGAAACCAAACCCGGTCATATGGGGATCTCTGCTTTTCTCTTGCCGTGTTCACGGTGATGTCTGGACTGGAATCAGAGCAGCAGAGGAAAGGCTAATGCTTGAACCCGAATGCGCAAACACGCATGTCCAGCTAGCAAATCTATACGCCAGTGTCCAGTACTGGAAAGAGGCGGCGACAGTAAGGAAACTGATGAAAGATAAAGGACTGAAGACAATTCCAGGTTACAGTTGGGTAGAGATTAATAACAATGTTTTCATGTTTAAAGCTGAAGATGGTAGCAACTGTAGAATGGCAGAGATAGTTCATGTTCTTCATTGTCTTGTAGATCACATTGTAAAACGTCGCCGAATTCACTCTCATGATTGGCTTTTTTATGAAATGAACCTTTAAAAATAAGATTATAGCGTACATCAGATCCATCTATTATTTTATATATATGTACACATTTTAAAATAATTTAATTGTCAAACAAGTAATCAATGAATTTACCTGTATAATTTGGTAAAATGCACAAGTTTTCATCTAAAACTCTCTCAAACTCTTTGACTTTGTTCTATATGACATCTTTCCCCCCGTTTTTTAATCTTTTAATTACATGATAATGACAATCCTGCAATTTTTTCTTTGGTTTAGATTGAAGTTTTAAGGTACAAGTTTGCACGTTTTACGTATCATTTTTGTCGGATCACAAAGGTCTGATTAAATAATGTTCCTGCAAACAAAATTTGTGGAATCAATTTAAAACAGAAATATGGGTGCAATAAATCAATCGACCTGACAAAGAAACCGTGGTCAAGTGGTATGAAGGGTACTTAGAACTTTAAAGCATTTGTAGACTTGATTTCCCTATCATGGCAGAACTAAAACACATTTTCCTAATCAACATGCTTCACCACTCCCAAAAGAATAATCCAAACCCCTTCCATAAGATTTGAGAACTCCTTAGTTATATATATAACAAAATCAATCGACCCATAAAATTCACTATATACACGTCGACATCTTTTTGACTATAAAACTAGAATGATTAAATATCAAACTAAACTTCATAGTTAAAGGAACCGAATCCAAAAAAGAAAAAGAGAATCTCATTTCATCAACTGAGAAAAGTGTCACCTTTTTCCAACTGGTCCTCTTTTATAAACCCTTCTCCACTTATACCGCACTCGAAAGACGACGACAAAAACAAAAGCAGAGAAAAAGAGAGAGCCAAAGAGATGGATCTAGATTGGGAAGGTTTTCTCAAGGATTACGAATGGCTGATCGAGTATCTAAACCGTATGGTGAAGCCTACGGCGGCTCTCGCGGTGGTGTTTTTGGCCGTGGTTCTCTCTTACTCACAGAATCTCTCTTTGGAAGGAGAAATTATTTACTCTGTTTTCCGATCATTTCTTCAGCTCTCTGTTATTGGTTTTGTTCTTCAGTTCATTTTCAATCAAGATAACTCTGGCTGGATTGTTCTCGCTTATCTCTTCATGGTTAGTAGTACTTCCAAATCGTTTTTTTCCGACATCGGAGGATCTCTCCTCTGTTTTTCATCAAATGATTTGGACAGGTCGCTGTTGCTGGTTACACGGCCGGACAACGTGCTAAGCACGTGCCACGTGGAAAGTATGTGGCCGGAGTATCTATCCTTGTCGGAACTTCAATCACAATGTTCTTGCTCGTTGTCCTCAACGTTTTTCCTTTTACTCCGAGGTATATAATCCCAGTGGCCGGAATGATGGTCGGAAACGCCATGACTGTCACTGGGGTTACCATGAAACAGCTTCGAGATGACATTAAGATGCAACTCAACTTGGTAAATTCCTATTACCACTCTAACCGAATCAAACTCCCGGTTCGATTAGATTTCCCGGTTTAACCGATTTGTCCAATATATGTATCCGTAGGTGGAGACGGCTTTGGCACTAGGAGCGACGCCAAGACAAGCGACGCTGCAACAAGTGAAGAGAGCATTAGTGATTTCTCTGTCACCAGTTTTGGATAGCTGCAAAACTGTTGGATTGATCTCTTTACCAGGAGCAATGACCGGTATGATAATGGGTGGTGCGTCGCCTCTTGAAGCTATTCAGCTTCAGATCGTGGTTATGAACATGTTGGTTGGCGCAGCCACGGTTAGTAGCATCATGTCTACGTATCTCTGTTGGCCATCTTTCTTTACCAAAACTTACCAGTTACAAACTCATGTCTTCTCCTCGGATTGATTTTGTAAAATAAATATCCATAAAACTTGTCTGCAACAGAAACTCCAATATTAAGTCTTATAAAATCTAGATACATCGAACTAAAAAGGTTCCTCAAACCAAACACACTTAAAAGTGAAAGGAAGTATCTAGCAGTTGAACCAATAGTACACATGCTACAACGCCTGCAACCTGAGGCTATGAGCCATTAAACTTAAGGGGACTCGCTTCCTCTTGGGGATGCGCGGTTTGGCTCATAATCATCGTCAACAGGACTCCTGCCCTCTCTTGGGCTGTCACCAACAGGGCTGACAGCAGAGTTTCTGCCATTTCCATTATCTTGGGGGCTTCCGCCATCACGGTCTGATCCATCTTCCTTTTGAAGCTTTGGAGATGGTGGCGGGCTCCCATCGATGATCCTCGGGCTGCCTTCATCATCAAGAACCGGACTGCGATCTCTGCCTCTTGGTGATAGAGAGTCATCCATTCGCTTTGGACTGCGTGATCTCTCCTCCACACTCCTCTCTCTTCTCACTGGGGATCGTGATCGGCTGACCATAACGAAAATAAGAAAACAATCAGTGCGCCAAACAATTTAAACCAGGAACAAAGCTTAGAGAAAGATTGTTATTCGGATTCATCCTATTAGGTTCATACCAAAATTCTGTGCAATCTAAATACCTAAAAGACAAAGCAAGAAGTTGAAGTTAACAAGCATTTACGTGAGAAAACACTAACCTGTAGCTTCTGCTCCGGCTAAGACTCCGATTTGGGCTTCTTCTACGGCGAGGAGAACGGGATCTTACAGGTGACCTGGAGTAGCTTCCACTACGCCTGCATTACAATCCAGAAACGATATTTAAGAAACTGGAAAGTTCCACACTGTTCACAACAAAGAATTCACTCAAATAAGTTATATACATACCTCAGCTTCTTGGGGCTGTTTTTGCAGTTTCTCTCAATGTGTCCTCTTTCTCCACATCGGTAACACTTATTCTTCCAATCCCCTGCTGTGCAGTCTCGAGCCCAGTGACCGTCAACACCACAGTTAAAACAGCGACCAGATCCAGGAGGTGGGCCTCTGCTATCATAATCACGAGAACCACGAGGTGCCTATCATACAAACATGATATCCATGAATTTCACAGACACATTCGGCCATACATTTAAGCATATGATGGAGCCTGAAGATAGAGAGACAAACAACTCACCCCTCTTGAAAACTCCACAGTGATGCGACTTCCATCGAAGTCTCGTCCATCCAAGTAATGTCTTGCATCATCAGCATCACGGGGATCACTAAATTCCTGTTTTCAAAATTGAGAGGGCGAAATCCACATCATACATGATTCATGGTAAAAACTTAAACCAAACAATCTTTCTTGGCAATCAAAACTTCAGGGTTAGAGGAGAATTTACTTACAACGAAAGCATAATCTCTCTTCATATCCACATCTCGAACTCTGCGGAAGAAATTGTTTGCAGAAAAGTAAGGCCATCATAACTTTAAGGTATAGCCTAAACACCATTTGACTTTTTGAGACTGAGTCTCCATTTCCATCAAAACACAAAAATAATTCTACAAAAAGAATCGCCGAGGCAAAATCCACCCACTCATCCACCAAGTCCACCCACTCATCAAACACCTCCAGGTTAGGCAAAATCCCAGAGACCTTCAATAAGATCATTCAAGTTAAAAACATACACTAATGACTAAACCTAGTTCCACAATTTTACCTCACGGATACTAATATCAGAACACCGTAAACTGCTAGCAGAAAAGACGCAAAAATTATGTCCTCGAACTTAGTGTTAATCTGGATAAGTCCCTCGAACACTAACAAATTGTCACAGAATTTACAAGGATAAAAGAAAAAGAACACTGAGACCATCTTATAACCACCAACATATAGTAATCAAGTTTGATTCACATCATAACCATAGATAGAAATAGTCATAGAGAAGAGTCATTACCTTCCGTATCTGTTAAAAAGACGTTCAAGGTCTCGGGTACGAGTTCTGGATGATAAGCGGCCAACATAAAGACGAGTGTTCCCATAGCGATCATCAAATCGAGGCATCTTCAAACTACAAAATCCAAAAAAAAGACAGGAAGGGGATAAAACAACAACAACTATGAGCATAACCTGTTGCGCAATAGACCAGAAGAAGGTAACAACACTTCACTAACTCAAGACCTATAACAAACACGTCTGAAAAGATTGTAAAACTTTATCCAAATACCACAAAGCCTTAATGGTTCCAGAACAAAGAGATGATTTTTTTATAGAATCAAGGAAGAAAATTTATGAGAAAGATGGAAAGCAAGGAAACCCATCACCGCAGATGCATAAAAACAATAGAAAACGTAAATCCGAGTTCGGAAAACACTGAAGTTCAATCCAAATAATCAAATTTAATAAGATTTCGATACCTGGGGGGATTGAAAGAAAGCAGTGCGAGACCCGGAAACCCTAATCTCGAAACGGAAGGGGGGAAGAAGGAGCGTCTGGTAGCAAAAATCTGGACTGAGTTAATAAATGGGCTTTCACACAGAACCGACTAAATCCAACGGTGGTGATTTTGGTTTTGTCTCCTACACCAACGGTACGGTGTTTTAACAAAAATAAATTGGGCCTTAAAGTTTTGTGTGAAGCCCATTAATAGTTCGAGTATAAATATTCAATACACTTTATTTAATACTCATTAAACATTCTGGTTTTGACGTTTTAATCATTTTTCTTTTCGCCAACATCTTTTATTTTATACATCATTTTAAATATATTATAAATTATAAAATAAAATTAATATAGAGTTTATAATAATTCTTAAAATAATTTTATTACAAAATTTTATATAAAAACAATCAAATCTCACACTATATAGTATATTCCTAATTATTTATTAATCAAACATTTTACTTTTTTCTGTAACGGCTTTATACTTATCAAGTGGAGATAAATACAGTTTAAAAAAAGGAAAAAGAAGAAGGAGACAAATACACCTTTAAGTAATTATAACGAAGAAATAGATATATTTAACTGAAGTAAAAAAATAAAATAAAATACAACAAAGTTTTCTTTTTCTTCTTTAAATTTTCACCCAAAAAAAAATGTTAAAGCTCACCTCCGTTTGTTCTTGCTACCGATCAAGAGTGTGAAGTAAAACAAAACCCTAAAGAAGAATCCCCAAGCAACAGTGATCCACAAACAATTCCATTTATTGATATCTGTGATTCCTTGCTGCTTCAGGATATCGATTCCCGTCGTCACGCACGTCTCCGCCGTAATGTTGATCCCCAAAACACCGCTCATGCTCTTCAGCAGAGTCAATTTCATGGCATTGGGAACTTGGCCCAACGGCGAATTGTCAAATATTTGAATCCCTCTAACGAAGCATTTCGTCGGATCTTCGAATTCGTTTTGCAGAACTCCTTCGTAAGGGTATTTCACTAAGGAGAGGTAATGGAACCAGATCCAGTAGAGAGGGATTCGGTCTCGGGAGATGAAGAATCCGGAGAATAGAAGGAAATAGGCGAGGATCGCTACGACTACGGTGAATCCAAGCATTACGTTGGAGACGACGCCGGAGAGGAACGTTACGAAGGAACTTCCGGCCCAAAACGAGGCGAGGATGGTGAGGAAGAAGAAGAGGAAGCCATCGGCGCCGCCGGCTAGACCAACGGCCCAGAATGTGGTGGCTGCGAAGCTTGCGGCTAGAAAGATGAGGGAAGGGATTGAGATTATGGACTGAGAGAGGACGTAAGATGATCTCCGGTAAGCGTTGTATGCAGTTTCTCTCATGAATATGTAGCGTTCTTGTAGAAAGACTGGGATTGCTTCTGCACATGTGTAGAAAGTTGTGGACATTGCGAAGGCGAAGAATCCTAGACGTTCTTGGACTCCTTTTGGGGAATTGTCTAGTTTTGTGAACATTGTGGCTAGGATGATTCCGGTAACCATTACAGCTCCTAGTCGCATTCCGAAGAGCTCTGGTTGCCTTCTTGAGTTTAGTATAGCACGTTTGCCAATGACGATCATTTCTATCCAGAAAGGATTTGCAAATGTTTGAAATGAGGATGCTAGGTTTGATGAGTTGTTTGTTGCTCCGGAGACTAGTTTCCCCCTGGAGATACTCGCGCTTATGGCTTCTTTTAGAGACACGTTGATGTTTCTGCTGTTGCTATTGTCGTTGCGTGCTGCCTGTTTTTGCCGCCATTGCTTGTGGAACTCGACAAGTGTCTTGGTTCCTTCTGCAGAATTTTCTAGTTCCCGGATGAGATCGAGCGCGAACTCTGTTTTGTTCTCGTTTTCAGGAATCGGGTGCTCGAATTCTGAAAAGAACTGAGGGAGATGTGTTGGTGACCCGCTGTAAACCGTGTTTCCCCTCGAAAGGAAGATCAACCGATCTAGCAGACCCATGATTCTGTAACTAGGCTGATGGATCGACATGATAACTATGCTACCACTCTGGGCTATTCTCTGAAGCACTTTGATAACCATATAGGCGCTAGTAGAGTCAAGCCCCGAGGTGGGCTCGTCCAGGAAGAGGATAATTGGGTCATGGATTATGTCGATTCCAATTGAAACCCGTCTCCTTTCTCCTCCAGACACGCCTCTATGGCCTTCATCACCAATCACAGTTTTTGCAGCGCTCCTTAGGCCTAGTTGGTCAATCAGAGCTTGAACCCTTGCTTTCTTCTTCTTCTTGGAGAGTGAACGAGGGAGCCTAAACTCTGCAGAGAACATTAAAGTTTCCTCCACTGTAAGCATAGGAAAAAGAAGGTCGTCTTGCATCACATAAGCCGATATGACTTTCTGAAGTCTGGATTCAAGAACTTCCCCGTTTAAAGTGATAGAGCCTCTAAGGCTATCTTTGGCGATCCGGTTGGCTAATGCATCGATCAGTGTTGATTTACCGGACCCACTAGCTCCAAGAACTGCCATCATCTCCCCTTCATGGGCTTCACCTGAAATTCCATTCAGTAGTATCTTAGTGTTCACAGAGGAACCATTTCGTGACTTCCCGCAGCAAGCCAAGGGATTCAACTTCTTCTGGATCTTCACACTGTAAGTCAAGTCGTTGAAAGAAAGAACAAAGGGAGAAGATGATATCGATGAAACCGGAGCCGAGGTCCATGAATTGATAGAGGATGTTGGAGACGTGATAGTTGAGGCCATTTCCAAAGCACGTCGAGGTGTACTTTGGTCATTCCTTGCATCCTCCACATTCATAAGAAGCTCGGCAAGTGTGACAGTAACTCTTGGACTTCTCCGAGGCTCCATGGAAGTCTGGTTTACATAGAACAGAGGAAGATCATTGTTGCCATCTACACGTTTGGCCGGAGATAATTTCCCAAGCAAGCCAGACATTTTTGTATGTGTGTTTCGTAGTCTTATCAAGTTATATGAGTTTTATAGCTCATACCCCCACAAAGAAGATATAAGAGGAATGAGATTAGGCTATATAAGGAGATATTTTTATTTCTTTATATGAAAGAGATACGAAACGGTCAAGATAGTTGGTAATCTCTAAGTATCTAACGAAGGCTTTTTGGGTTTTGTATATTTTGATGTAATGTATTAACCTAAAAAGTAAATTGGTAGGTGAGAGGAAGTTGTGCTAAAACCTTTCTCAATTTTTCTTCCTCGTTATGTTTTTTTATACGTCTATTTCTTGGGGCTTAAGGTACTTTCAAAATTCGCTATTTTCTAATGTTTATTCAATAATTTGGGTTTAGTTACACGGATTTTACGAGATTGTAAAAAAAGACAAAATAATGCATCGTGTTTTATCTTTACGGTATTAACGATATTAAAATTCTCTTATCTTATTCTATTAATATCACTAGTTCTCGAAGACTGTCATATACTTTTGAGGAATGAGGATTATTCGGGTACTGTTGATTATCATATATATCTATAATAAAAATCTACCTAATTCTTAATAGTGATTATGTTTGTAACGATGTAATTTTCTTGTATTAATCCCATGTGCTCTCTTGCATAAATCCCATGTGATCTCTTGCATTTCAGAATCAATCAAACCCAAAAAATAGTTCAGAACCAATCACATACTTGACGTGGCAAAATATCTATAGCAAAAAAAAAGAAAGAAGCAATCAGAAATAAAAACAGAGGAAGAAATGAATTAACCATGCCAATTTACAACTAGAATTATAAGACGTTTCTGAATAAATGAGCAAGCTTTTATGTCTCATAATATAGGTATATGTATATTCTATGCAGACATGGGCTAATATATAGTGATTAATAGTTTTGTAAGAAGCTGATAAGACAAAAAAAAAAAAAATTCATTGGTACAAAGTTGTGGACACGAATTCAATAATAATAGTGGGCTACACGAAAACCTCATTAGAAAAACACAATAATATAAGATTAACGTGAAGAAGTAAGCATATAATAGCCCCAAAAATAATGCATAATATAAGCCTAACGTGAAGAAGTAGGCATACAAATGTTTGGTATGGCTGTTATATCTATTTTTTTCTGAACTTTCTACTGTACGCTTCATTTTTTGACCTAAATTTTACTTTCCATTTGCCTGTTCTTACAAGAAATCTCTACCCATACAATAACTCTTTTCTTTAATATATGTCCGATAAATTCTTATAAACAAATGTTTTAAATGGAGTTTATGCGTTATGCTTGCTAATTTGGTCAAGAATGTTCTTTATTAGAAAGACTGAATTAGCTCTAGTTGGTTGGAAAAAACGATACTATAAAACTTTCGCATATAACCAACAAAAATATCTAGTTACCATAACTCTAATCATATTAATTCTCAAAACTACTACCTCTGTTTTAGAATATTTATATATATATATATATATTCGATTAAAAACACACATATTAACAAACTTTAAATATTGTTCAATAAAATCCATTTAATCATTTAGTTACTAATGATATAAAAAACTACAGTATATTAATAGTCAAAAATATAAAAATATAATTTGAAACAATAAAAATTTCCTAAAACACCTTGAGGTAGTTTTTTTTTACTCAACTTGTGAATGAGAAAACATGAGATAATTAGTTCTACTCGTTGATGTAAGAAAAGGTTCAATTCACAAAAATATGTAATCATGGGGAAAAAGTAAAGTTGAGTTTGATAAGCGTTGATGTAACTATAGTTGACAAAATAAAAGATATATGATCTCTTATGTAGATTGTCTCACCATGCGAATACTACCCTTTCGAAATCTTAAAACCTTTTGAGCATAGGTTTGCTAAATTAGGTATGAATAAAAGTCAATGCTCAGAAGTTGGGATCACAATTACCCAAAATAGAAAAACATGTAGCAAACGTTTCACAACTTACAGAGTAGTTTCAAGATACAATTCTAAGCTAAGTGTTTGTGGATCCTTTAGTAAGAACAACTGAATTTCATATCGTCATTTTGAGAAATAGAAATATTGTTGTCCGAAGTCTCGTGCTCTAGCGGTAAGGACGGATTTGGGCCTTAATCAAGTCATGTGTTTGATTCCTAACTAATTCATAACTTTTTCAGACATCTCTTATACATAGATGGTCCTATCTAACAACACATTTAAATATTTGGAAAAATGATTTATTCGTAGATTGCATCCCTCAAGATAATAGTCAATACATTTCCTATAGAATATGAGAATTCCTGAATTACAAAAGAATATATATATATATATATATATATATATTGTTGTAAAAATATCATAAAAATCTCAACTATAAAATCAAAACACCAGACAACATGAACATGTCATTAGTCAATAACTAGTAAGAATGAAATCTAAATATTTTGAATAAAACTTTTAAGACTCAACTCTCATTACCACGCTCATATAATTTATCTTAATAATCTCAACCAGTATTCTTAAAATTCGATAGATAAACGGCATAAACAAACTTAAATATATTTTCCTAACTATAAGTGATGTTTGGTCTAAGATTTTGAAGGCGGCCTCTGACCTGTCTGTTTGTCGCAACTTTGAGACATGTCGTACGTACCAAGTCGTTTTTGTTAGTAAATGAGGTTGTTATGGTGTCTTGATGTTGTCTTCATCCACAATTTTGTTTGTTGTTTGGTAGTTTTATTTGCAGAGGTTTTGGTGTTTGTGTTTTCGTAATTTCTATAATAAAAAATATTTCCGTTTCTTGTCAATTTATGTAATCCTATGTTAAAAATTCGAAAATAATAAACACTACAAAAAAACAAACTAATTGCGATGCCAATTTACGATGCCAAAATTCTATCGTAAAATTTCTACCCTCTTGCGACACCATTGCTACAAATATTTTGCCGATACAATGGTGTCGCAAAAACGCAACACATTAGTGACGTCACAAGATTCCGACATATTTGCAATGTTTTTGCAACAATCTTGCTATGTCAAATTAAGCCTTGCAAGCGCGTAGCAAGTTTGCGGTGGTTTTGCGAGAAGCCTTTTGTTTGCGATATTTTTCGATGGCTTTGCGATGTTTGATAATGACATCGCAACTAGAAACATTAAGAGAGAGAAATTAGAGAGGGAAAACATTAAGAGAAAGAAACTAGAGAGGGAAAACAATTTGGGATTTTTTTTTTGGGAAATTATAAATTTCAAAAAAGAAGTTTTTAACTGGAAAAAGAAATGACGTTGGAACATGAAGTGTTCGCATTACGACGATGGATGTATAATCGAAGAGATATGGAGACCAGAGAAGTGACGAAGGAGTTTCGAGATGGGTTGCGAGCATTTATAAATCAGGCGGCTAATAACCCATATTCTCCAAATGACGGTAACATTTTTTGTCCGTGTATAAAGTGTGGAAACAAGAAGTATTGAATATCGATATGGTGAAAAGACATGTATATAATAGAGGATATACTCATAACTAGTAGTATAAGTATTGATGTTGATGATCGACCTAGTCATGATAATGTTAATTTTAATTATGGCGAAAATATGTTTGAAAACTATGATCATCTACAAGGAAATATGTATCATGATATGGTTACAGATGCATATCATGTTAATATTCATGGTGTCATTGAAAATACTATTGAAGAACCTAACACGGAAGCAAAACAATTTAATGATATGCTAGATGTTGCAAATCAACCTATCTATGAGGGATGTAGATATGGTCTATCTAAACTGTCATTAACATCTAGGTTGATGTCTATTAAAAGTGAAGAAAACATAAGTGAAAAAAGTATTAATCAATTTGCTGATGTGCTTCAAGAATATTTGCGAGAAGATAATAATTCTGCTGAGAGTTATTATGAAATACAGAAGGTAGTTACGGGTCTTGGATTACCATCAAAAATGATTGATGTTTGCATTGACAATTGCATAATTTTTTGGAAAGAGGATGATAAGTTGCATGAATGTCGATTTTGTGGGAAACCAAGATACCGAACAATTGGTGGAAGGACGCGTGTCCCATACAAACGTATGTGGCAATGTCACACACCCTTCAGATGCAAAGGCTTGAAAACATTTTCAAACAGTACATTCTGACTTTGCTAAAGAGTCTAGAATTGTTTATCTTGGCTTATGCACATATGGATTTATCCCATTTCGTTTGTTTGAGAGACAATATTATTTATGACATGTCATATTGACACCATACAATCTTCCACCGAATATGTGCATGCAGAGCAAATTTTTGTTTATGACTATTCTAGTGCCATGTCCTTCTCATCCTAAGCATCCTCTCGATGTGTTCATGCAACCTCTGATTCATAGTTGTAACATTTATGGTATAGAGGTATTTGCACATTTGATTACTTACAGCAGCAGAATTTCAAGATGCATGCAGTTTTATAGTGGACAATAAGTGACCTCCCAGCGTATGGAATATTATATGGATGGACGACACATGGAAGGTTATCTTGTCCATATTGTATGGGTTGGTCTGAGGCCTTTCAACTAAAACATGGTAGGAAGTTATGTTGGTTTGATTGTCATCATCAGTTAAACTCCATGCATCATCCATATTGGAGGAATAAGAAATTGTTAAAGAAGAACAAGGTTGTGCGTGTTCCTCCCCCAACACACATGTAAGACAGTGATATGTTGGAGCAAATTGATCATTATGGAGCTCAAGAAACTTGTAAACATGGGGGCAATTGACACACTCCAAGAAATATATCTGACGGATATGGTGATTCTCACAACTGGCACAAGAAGAGTATCTTTTGGGAACTCCCATATTATAAAGATTTGTTACTACATCACAATCTTGATCCGATGCACAATGTAAAAAAAAAAATTTGATAACACTATGAACACGATTTTAAATGTGCAGGGAAAAAGTAAAGATAATTTAAAATCAAGGTTAGACTTAGCCAAAATATGTGCAATACCCGAATTGCATATCACAAGGGATGGAAAACAACCAATTTTAATATTTCGGTTGTCCAAAGAAGTTAAACAAACATTGTTTAATTAGATTTCAGCGGATTTAAAGTTTTCCGATGGTTACATGTCCAAATTCTCAAGATGTATAGAGCAAGGAAAAAAATATCTTAATAATCAATATACTTTATTTGCAGTGAATTTGAAAGACAGATACGAGAAGTCTTCCTTAATTTTCCAGAAACAAAGTATGG
>JAKUCM010009592.1:0-13079 GCA_023374145.1 Lepidium sativum | reverse complement strand
TATTTACATATCATTTATAATTTTATTAATTTTTTGTAATGTAACATCAAATATGAGAATGAAAAAAGAAAAACCACATGGTATTAACCGCAAAAAAAAACTCCATTTATTTTTCAAAACAATTTAAGCCTAAATGTATGAATGGAGAAAGCAAAAGTCGATGATTCCATACCCAGAAACAGGTGGCACAGTTGGTTTGTTGACAAAAAAAAGAAAGTAGATGGTTCCACAAGCAGAAAATTTGCATTTATTTAGCAAAAGATTCTAAACCTAGATGTTTTAATGGATAGAGCAAGAGTATATGGTCTCACCAACAGAAAGTATGCAGTTTTATTCAAAACATTCAAAGCCAAAATGGTGAATGTATATCATGCAGAACATATGCAAATCACACAGATCATATACAAAAAAGTTAAAATGGAGTATCTTGATTTTCCATAACAAATTTGCAAGATTGAATATGCATCATACTCTTTCTTTTATATAAAAGCAAACACAACATGTAGCTTATAAAAAACTTGTAAAAATATTGTTAAAACTTGTAAAAATCTTATAAAAAGCTTGCAAATTGAAAAACATGTTCCTTAAATACAAGGATACACATAAATCCCCCAAATATCATAAAGGAAGGAGATTCAGTCGTATCATCTTTACATCTACTAAGGGTATTGTATACCTCCACAACACATTTCTTGTGACATGCAGTGATGTATTTGCATGTAATTGCTGTCATATCTTCAATGGTTCTTCCACAAATGTGCATTTCAATGAGTTTTAATACAACACCATTTTCCTCTCCTTAAGCAACAAATTGCTCTGCTCCCAAAACAATTGCATGGCATGAAGGTGTTTTTTTAATCACTAAACACCTTTGGTTATATGCTGTAAGATCTTTACAATTATATCATATTTTTAACACGAGTGATGAAATTAAGTATATCTAATCACAAAATTCTCTTTGTGTATTATCTCTTTCAAGACTTGCTTTGCCGAGGTTTTTTTAGTCCTTGGATTTGAAAAAAATATTTAGTTGTCTATGGATTTCCAACATCGTGTATATAAAATTGGTGGCTATTTGTAGGCTTGCTTTATTTTTTGGGTTTACAATGTTTTGAGCTAATTAATATACTATGCATTTCTATTACTAGTTGGTATGTACGGTTGATCCTTTCAATACATTGGAAAATTTTAATGCATTGTTCATTTACTTAGTGCGGAGGGCCGTGCTCTATCTCATGCTCGGGATGAGGCTTTGCCTCGTGCTAAGGCTCATGATGAGGTTGAGGCCAATGCTCATGCTCAAGATGAGGCTGAGGCCAATGCTCAGACTAATGGTTATATGATATAGATGTTTACAATTAGAAATGTTTTTAACACAAGCACTGCAACTAAGTCTATCTAATAACAAAATTTTCATAGTATATTATTTGTTTCAAGACTCTTTGCTTTGCTTAGGTTTTACTTTTTAGTCCCTAAATTTTAAATAAATATTTAGTTGTCTGATGGGTTTCCAACATCGTAGTATATAATTGGTGGCTGTTTGTAGGGTTTCTTCATTTCTTGAGTTTACAATTTTTGAGCTAATTAGTATGTTATGCATTCTATAATTAGTTGGTATGAGGTTCAACACAAAAGGTCCATCAAGGATTTGCCACCCTATTTCGAGTGGATAGGAAACGTAGCACCAAGGCACAAGAAAGTAGTTGAAGTTGCAGATAGTGACAAGGTATGACATGTTGCCTTGTAAAATCCTTATAAGTTTTAAGCATATTTTAAAAGTTGTTTATAAAGAATAATAAAAAGATTTTAAAGTATTATAAAATGCTTTCTAGAATCTTTTAGAGTTGGTTTTATAAATCAATTTATGATTCTTAAGTGGGTGCAAATAGATTTTTTATATTGTTTTTGGTCTTTCAGAAAAAGATTCAAGAAATCATAAGACAAAAAATGAGCAAGACTATGCTGATGATTCCTTCGAATATGTGTTTCACCTCCATTTTCAGCTAGTTGTAGTGTATCTGACATTTTCCCCACTAACTTATTACACAATGCTTATTACATGCTAATTAGTATGTTATGCATTCTATAATTAGTTGGTATGAGGTTCAACACAAAAGGTCCATCAAGGGATTTGCCACCCTATTTCGAGTGGATAGGAAACGTAGCACCAAGGCACAAGAAAGTAGTTGAAGTTGCAGATAGTGACAAGGTATGACATGTTGCCTTGTAAAATCCTTATAAGTTTTAAGCATATTTTAAAAGTTGTTTATAAAGAATTATAAAAAGATTTTAAAGTATTATAAAATGCTTTCTAGAAATCTTTTAGAGTTGGTTTTATAAATCAATTTATGATTCTTAAGTGGGTGCAAATAGATTTTTTATATTGTTTTTGGTCTTTCAGAAAAAGATTCAAGAAATCATAAGACAAAAAATGAGCAAGACTATGCTGATGATTCCTTCGAAATAATTATGGACAATGTCAAGTGTTATCCATTTGGGTATGTGTTTCACCTCCATTTTCAGCTAGTTGTAGTGTATCTGACATTTTCCCCACTCACTTATTACACAATTCTTATTACATGTTATTTATCTAACATGTGGGATTGATGTATTAAAAGAGTTTTTTGATATGCACAAATCGTTTATTTGTTCTGTAGTGAAATCAATATTTGGTGAATATGGAAAACAAAAGGATATGTCCCTGCCAACATTAGATCTGGTTTTACTCAGCCAAAAAATTCAAACCCTAAGTTGGATCAAAAAACAAGGTTGAAAGACATATCTTTTCTAAAAAGCGCACACTCCTCCATTTTTTTCCTGCTATGTTTACACATCATTTATTTATTTTTATTAATTTTTTGTAACATAATATTAATATGTGAATGGAAAAGGCAAACATATATGGTATTAAGTGTATAAAATCTGCATTTATTTTTCAACACATTCAAAGCCTAAATGTGTAAATGCACAATGCAAAAACAGATGACTCCAACTATAGAAAATCCACATTTTTTCTCCAAAACATTCAAAGTCTAAATGATGATTGAGTTGAAAAAAAAGGTTGAACGACATATATTCTCTACAGAATTTTCATGTGAGAATTTTTCTCAAGAATTGTAGTGAATAAATGGAGTTATATAATCAAATTAAGTATAAAAGAATGTGCTTGGTTTCATCCTAAAGTATGTTTTGAAAGTGACTAACAAATTGGAACCATTTTTGGGGATACTAAGTAATAGGATCCTCGATGGTAGGATCCTAAGACCATCGACTGCAGGACAAGACTTGGATTCGGTTGTCGAGTTTCGAGCTAAATACACCAAAGATAAAGGGGAGACGACCTTCTTTGGGAAACATATCAAAGACAAAGGAGAGACAAGCTTATTAGACATGCTTCAGCTGTATAAACTCAATGACTCACCCATCACTCAAGATCCGGAGCAGCAAGCAAGGAGTTCACGCCAACAATCTTCCCTAGAGGATCAGGAAGACATACGCTCACTGATCAAGGGGTTCCTGATGCTACCAAGAGAATTAGAATATGAAGTTTATTTTTATGGATTCCTGACTCAATTATCTAACTATTCGATGTTCAAATAGCCTAATCGGAGCTCGGAGCACATAGTTATGTATTTTACAAGTTGGACATTCTGCACTAAGGCCTTATGCGCGACAACGTCAACTTTCGAGCAATCTAGCCCAGCTCAGGAGCGTCCTTTACTCCGAACCACTTGGAGAATATTCTTGGGCCTTTCAGTGATCCAAAATGACCAAAAACGCATCAAAAGCCCGATGGATCCTCCAGATACCCGCTTTACAAGAAGAAGGTCCGAAACAAATCTGTTTAAGGAAAGTCCGGGAGCGGCTTCCCTTAAGAGCTTGCATACTTATGTGTGGCGACCAGGAGACACTCTAAGACATTCAGAAGCATCCAAGAGAGTCTTCTCATGCTCTAGAACGCACATGATTAGGCGAATCCTCCCCAATGAAGACTTTCCATATCCGCCGATCACCAAATCTTCTCCAACAGCTCTAAGATCGACGGCCCTCATCACTTGTCCGTTGGACACTTAATTTTGTGATATTTCCTTTCCATTTTAAGCATATTACCGTTGTACTATTGGCCTATATAAGCTCAAGCCTTCCATTGTATTATTCAGACTTGAAATACGTAAAAACACTATGAACTTCTCTTTGTTAGAATACTTAGCTGCCTTCTCTTTCTTTTGAGGATTCAAGAACGAGAGACGAGTCAAGCTTGTGAGGATTCCAACTTGACGGATCCGAGATTATCAGAGGAATAATCACCTTCCTTTGTGGTTCTCATTCAGACAATTCCGCCAAAAATTAGTATTCGTCGGTTTGGACTCACCAAAATTGAGCCGTTGAATTCATATCCGAGACCTCACCACCGATGCTCCTATCACTAAGTATGCCTTCAAGTACGTACATATCTAATTTATCCTGAAACAATGCCATGTCATAAGGGTATTATGGTATTACCAAACACCTTTGGTTATATACTGTAAGATATATCCAATTAGATAATGTTTTTAACAGAAGCATTGCAATTAAGTCAATCTAATCACAAAATTCTCATTGTGTACTATATGTTTCAAGACTCTTGCTTTGATTAGGTTTTTTAGTCCCTGGATTTGAAATCAATATTTAGTTGTCTATGTGTTTCCAACCTCGTGTATATAATTGGTGATTATTTATAGGCTTGCTTTATTTCTGGGGAGCTAATTGTTATACTATGCATTTATATTACTAGTTGGTATGTACGGGTGATCTTTTCTATACATTGGAAATTTTAATTCGTTGTTCATTTACCTTAGTGCGGAGGGTCGTGCTTTGTCTCGTGCTCGGGAAGTGTCCGAAAACTTTTTGTTGTTATTATTTGTACGTCCCACTATCTCGGCAAAATCCTCACCTGCCATAATGTCTCCATGCACTCCTGCGATTATGCGTGAAAGTGTGTTCTGATGAGTATAGTAAAGAAATATTGAGGATCTGGACCCATAGATCAAGAAATTTAGATAATTGTATGAAGGGTAGTTTTCCCACCTTTGGAGTACATGATAACAAAGTTTTTCGCGTGTTTTCAAATAACCTACTGATATGTAATCAATTGCAATACAGTATGGTGTCAATCCACTGGGTGAGTAACTAGCAATCGAGATGCAATCTACTTATCCTAATCTAAGCCAGATTCAATTTTAGTGAGTAGTGATCTAGTCTAGGTGCGAATGAAATACTTAAACAAAGTGCAAAAACAGAACGTAAAAACAGAGCAAAAACAGAGCAGTAGTAAAACAGAGTAATTGTAAAACAGAGTTTTAACCTAAAAACAGAATATTAAAGTTCACAAAAATTCAATGGAGAAAAAGGGGTTCTCGAGGTTAAGGATCAATGATTAGGGTATTCCTAGGGGTTCCAGACTTGTCTATACCCCTATTTAGATGACCTCTAAGCAAGGAATCACAAAGTAATCACATTCATTCTCATGCAATGGGACCTCTCCTGAACAACAACCCGACTTGACTCTTGCCAACGATTAGAAGTTCAAGAGGCATTAAGTATGGACCTTACAAAGCCTAATAACACCCTAAACAATCAATCTCTTGAGCCAGGCAATGCTATCTTAACCTAAGCATGTTCAAGCGATTCCCCAAATGCCTCTCGGGGGGGGGGGGGGGGGGGGATTCGCCAAGTAATCAAATTTCAATTGATCAGAAAGAAATAAGCATTAAGGACACTTAAACAAATCTGGAAATCCCTAAGTTTTCCCCTAATCTCACCCTCTCCTCAAGAACCCTAATTTAACTTACTCAGAACTCATGAAATAAAGCATAAATTCATAATCGAAAATCAATTGCATAAACTTAAAGAAGAGAATTCGATATTGCTTTTTTAGAGGATCGAAAATTGCTGGAAAATATGATATATTAAAGGTGGAAATTCTACTACAATTTATAGATCAACAAGGATCTTTAAGTCTTAAAGTAAAAAAGGAAAATTACTTAGAAAGTAAAAAAAGGAAAATTGATAAAAGAGAAGAAAGGAAAATTCCCTAAAAAGAGAAATGGAAAATTCCTTGAAAAGAAAAAATGGAAAAAGACTAAAACATTATTGGGCTTGCATAAGTAGGTATTAATGGGCCGTTTTCACAAAGAAGCCCAATAAGTTAACTCTGGCGAAAAAGTCAACATGTGTGAAGAACCACTCGACCAAGTGATGGTCGAGTGTCATGCTCGAGTGTCAGACTCGAGTGCCAAATCTTCTAGATCACATCCTGAACTTCAACTTTAGGCCAGACGATTCCTCATTGGTGTTCTTGTAATCCGAAATACTCCATGATAAGCTCCAAAAAGTGCCTAAAAATACCTTTTATGCAATGTATGCAATGCCCAACACTAAGTATGCAAATTATGCCTAAAAGAACCTAACAATGATAATAATTCAAGTATGAATGCAAAACATGCTAAATAAAGCCCTTAAAATGTGGTAAAATGCAGACACATCAACTACCCCAAACTTAGTCTTTGCTTGCCCTCAAGCAAATATGCATAGAGCTAAGAAGGAAGAGAGGTTGCTGACAATGGGAACATCTTACTTCAAACAAACAACTTATCAAGCCGAAAACCGTAATCCACAAGTGAACCCTTATTCCTTTGTAAGAACCACAATCTACTTTCATTAAGGCTTAGCATAAAAATCGAATATTCCCTAACACTTAGTTGGACTCTCAAGAAACTCAGATTCAAAACCTATTTCTTTAAGTGCAGTCTGCAAGAGGGGCTATTGATCAAAGACCTTTGGATTCAACTTCCTCAAATTCAGCTAGA
Organism: Lepidium sativum; assembly: GCA_023374145.1. Taxonomy (NCBI): domain Eukaryota; kingdom Viridiplantae; phylum Streptophyta; class Magnoliopsida; order Brassicales; family Brassicaceae; genus Lepidium; species Lepidium sativum. The sequence goes on along the minus strand of JAKUCM010009592.1, from coordinate 6,231 downwards.
CACTATGGATTAAGCATTTTCGATCACTTCTTAACTCCTACCTTTGCTCAAACTCGTACTTATTAGCTTCAGCTTTATCAATGAGACACAAAAAAGTACGGGTTTACGCACAGTCCCGGTTCACTTTAGGCATCGATGTATTAACTTTATCAATGGGACACGAAAAAGTACGGGTTTACGCACAGTCCCGGTCCATCTTAGGCAATATCGAAATGGTTTTATCGATGAACACAAGAAGGTACGGGTTTACGCACAGTCCCCATTCATCTTAGACCATATTATTTGAGCTAAGTTGTAAGAAGGATGATTCACTATTCATCTTATGCTTTTCTTTTTACTTAGCTATCTGAACCTAAGGAAGGATCTTATGCAATGTATCTCAAGCACCTAGTTTGGAAAAAATGGAATTCGATTATGAGGCAACAAATCTGGTTTTTTTTTTTTTTTTTTTTTTTATACACAACCTAAGTATTGATTTCAAAAGTCAATGATCTACCAATCAGTATTCAAGAGGGAAAAAACGCAAGTCCAAGAGTTCACTATGGTTACTAGCCAATCAACCTAGCAAGTCTGTCTATCATTAGCAAGATGATTCCCAAGACTCTAGACTCAATCCTATATGAATGCAATGCAGCTATATGAACACTCTGTTTTTGACTGATGCTATTTTTCGATTTTCAGTCATCAAATTTTTATGGGTTTTCTATGCCTTAGATGATATGCAATCGAAAAATATGCTAACTGAAAATATTTTTGGTTTTTCTATGCCTTAGATGTAATGCGAGTGGTGAAATGCAAAGAATAAAAACTAAGAGTCACAGAAAACAAAGTCAAATGTCCTCTAGAACCTTCCCCCAAACTTAAATCACACAGTCCCTTGTGTGTATAAAAGTCCGAAAGAGGATCCTAGACCAGCAAGTCAAGTGAAAATATGCAATGGTATATACAATGAAGGGAAAGAATTTGGTACCTCTCAGTTGTTCCAGTAGTCGGCGGCTACGTTCCGCATGATTTCCATGTAATGAGCATTACTCCTCTGACGCTCGAGCTCAGCTTGCTCGAGTGTCTGGCTCGAGCTTCCTCCTGCTGCATCGGATGGTCTCCTATATAAGAATGCTGAGGTATTTGCCGAGGAGTTCCTAGCCGGTGTTGGTTGCTGCTGTCTCTCATGATCCATGGATACAGAAGCGCGTCTTGGGTGAATAGGCTGCGACGGCGGACCTCCGCTCCTTTCCAAAGCAGCTACCCTTTTGCTCAGTTCCTCATTCTCTTGCCTTCTAGCCTCGTCATTAGCAGTGAGCTTCTTGAATTTCTTCATGAGCCACTTGTTCATCTTTTGCAACAGGCCAATGTGCTTGTGTGCTTCCTTAACCGGGGCTCCTTGACGTGGTGGCATAACGTACTCTTCGAAATAGTATGCTTCGGGGTCTACCTCTTCACTGTCTGTCGGAGATGAGTGTGATGGTGGACCGTTCGGATTATATAGAACCTCCAGAGGTGGGTTAAAATCCGTGTTCTACCCCATCCGTATTGACGTATATTCCCTGTTGGGCAGAAGCAGCAAAGCGTTTGGCCTTAATAAGTGATGGAAAGAGTATATAGGCTTACCTTGCACTTCTGCAGCAGATAGGAATTGACTCCTTCTTAGATGATCCAAGTTCATAAATCGAGGATCCGCCTATTCTCTATTATCGATTGGCACTCCACATCTCTCCAGAATGCAAGTGATGAGTCCTCCAATGGTTATCTTGCCGTCACGTCCGCCAGTCCTGTTGTCTCTTGCCCAATCGCGGTAAGTGACAAGCTGGTTTGCGAATTGGATGGTAAGGCCTGCTTTGTTCCTATCTCCGAGGATCGGGGAACCCTCACTCTTAGTCCCGACTATGTCTTTTAGCGCGGTCACCAGCATCTCCATCTCCCCAAGATTGATAGGGCGTGTAGTAAAACGTGATAAGAAAGTATTTGCAAGGATCATGCGAAAATACCTCAAGGCTGGGTTTCGGATTAGAGATCCCTTTGATCGAGCTGACGAGAATCTGCTTCTTGTTGAGGCTATAGAGCGCCATAGATCGTCGATCTCGGCCCTGTCAAAGTCCGGTCCATAGTTCTCGGATTCGGCTCTAGGAAACTAGAACAGGTACCAGAGTGCTCTGAAAGTCATGCGATAGTCTCGCTCTCTTATCGCGAAGAAGATGTATCCGCCACCTTGTGTCTCTTGAAGACCCATATTCTCTGCATCGTAGAGAACGATTTGGACTGTGGCGATAAACTGTATGGTCTCTTCCTTATATGCACATTCTGGATGAGATACGAATGTGGACAGCCCGCAGTTTTGCAACATTAGATCCATGTCCCTAGTTATTCCCATTGCGGTTAACGCCTTTTTTGCATGGGTAGCGGGCTCTTATGAAGTCCATTTGTCGCAGATCGTTGAGTGCTCTTACTGCGTTGTGCTGGTCTTCATCTCCTTCTCTTTTATTCCTATTTGAATGATTTCCCTTGCTTCCTCGGCTTCTTTCTCGCTGTATCCCGATCTCCGGAGTATTTCGAGATCGGCCTCTAGACTCTTCTCTACACCCTCTTCGTTTCGTCCATGTACTCTCTTTCTTTTTCAGACTCATTCTCGGATTGTGTTACCAATCTCCTTTTCTCCCTTTTGTCGAGATTTAATCTGCCCATAGAAGACTCGCCTTGATGAGGATTGCTTCTGTTCCGAGCTTCGTTCTTTGCTTTACGCCGGAGGAGATTGGCATGGTTGGCTTTGCGGTCAGACATGGAGTTCGTTTGTCGGAGAAGAAGAAGAAATCGGAACACTCGATCTTGACACTCGAGTAGCTGTTGGTCGAGTGTCGTGAAGAAAGTGAAAAAAGAGTGTCGATCTTCCTTAGAGAAATTTCTGCAAAGAGAGAAAACTAGAGAAAGTATTTAGTGAGAGAATGTATTCGAGTATGAATGAGAAGGAGAGGGTCCTCCTCTTTTTATAGAGGATGAGAGATAAAGGGGAATCTTATTCAAATTTGAAATTTGAAAATGGGTTAAATCAAATCTTTTAAATTAAATGTGAAAGATAATGTATTAAAGATAGATTTGACCCGTTTTTCGCAGTAAAAGTCTCCCCCTTTTCAGCTTTTGGCAGTTATAGGTGTGTAGGCATCGAAATAGGCATGAAGGTGGGACACTCGAGCATGACACTCGAGCAGGTTTGGTCGAGTGTCAGTTTCCCAAACGACCTGACACTCGAGTGGGACACTCGACCACGCCTGGTCGAGTGTTGTCCCATCATGTTGGCTGTGGTCCCACTTGTCCTATCTTGGGCCCCACTTCCTGCAAAACTCTCAAAGCTCCTTCCAAGTGCATGTAAGACGAAATATATGCAATTTTAAAGATGAAAATTATGAAAATTAAACTAGATGAATGCGAATGTGAAAACTAAATGTATTTACAGAGGATACCTTTGGGATTGCCTCCCAACTGCGCTTGTTTATAGTCTTGAGCTTGACTTCCTCATATTCATTGGAGATGAGGAGGCTCATCGAGAAGAACCGAAGTTCCCTCGGGAATTGTGCAGTCAGCCAAGTATGGCTTAACTCTATGACCATTCACCGTAAATACTTCTCCTTTGTTGTTGGCCAAAGTGACTGCTCCATATGGTGAAGTCTTAGCACTGTAAACGGACCAGACCACTTGGATTGGAGTTTTCCGGGAAACAGCTTGAGTCTAGAGTTGAAAAGGAGCACTTGATCACCGGCTGTAATCGTTTTTGGTCGAATCTTCCTGTCATGGGCTGCCTTGGTGCGATCCTTGTATGCCTTAGAGCTGTAATACGCTTCAAGTCTTATTTCCTCCAATTCATGCAGATCCATCTGTCTCTTTTCTTGGGCGGTTTTGAAATCGAAATTCAGAAGTTTGGTTGCCCAAATCGATTTGTACTCTAGTTCTACTGGTAAATGGCAAGATTTTCCATAGAGCAGCTGAAAATGTGTTCTTCCAATGGGTGTCTTGAAGGCAGTCCGATAAGCCCAACGAGTATCGTCCAATTTGGCGGCCCAATCACGTCTTGATAGCCCAACTGTTTTCATCAGAATAGACTTGATCTGTCTATTAGACACCTCAACTTGCCCACTGGTTTGGGGACGATAAGGAGTCGCAAGCTTGTGTTTCACCCCATGTTTTCTAAGAAGGTTTTCGAAGACTTTGTTGACGAAGTGAGATCCTCCATCGCTGATCACGACTCTTGGTACTCTGAACCTGGGAAAGATGATGTGTTTAAACAGCTTCAGTACCACTTTTGCATCGTTTGTAGGAGATGCAATGGCTTCCACCCACTTGGAAACATAATCCACAGCAACCAGAATGTAACTTTTTCCTAAAGATGGTGGTTTAAAAGGACCCATGAAATCGATTCCCCAGCAGTCAAACACTTCGATTTCTAAGATAGGATTTTGAGGCATTTCATTCCTTCTACTTATACCACCCATTCTTTGACAACAATCGCACCTGGATATGAACTCTTGACAATCCTTAAAGATCGATGGCCACCAAAATCCAGATTGGAGAATCTTTTGTGTTGTTTTGAATGCAGCAAAGTGTCCTCCATATGTGGATCCATGGCAGTGTTCTAATATTCCCTTAACTTCTTCTTCCGAAACACACCTTCTGAATAGTCCATCAGATCCTTGCTTGTAAAGAAAAGGTTCATCCCAAAAGTATTGCTTCACATCCCGAAAGAATTTCTTCTTCTGATGATGGTTCAAAGTTTTAGGCAGTTCTCCTGCCACCAAAAAGTTAACCAGATCGGCATACCACGGCAAACAAGTCCCTACAACCTTCGTACCAATCGAAAAACATCTCATTTGATCCTGTGTCGGACACTCGACCAAGGGTTGGTCGAGTGTCATGGTCGAGAGTCTGATAGTGAAACTCAACAAATGTTCTGATAGGAAGGGGTCTCTTCACCTGCATTCGTGAGAGATGATCCGGGACACCGTTTTCTACCCCAGGCTTGTCAACTATCTCCATGTCAAATTCCTGCAGCAGCAAAATCCACCTAAGTAGTCTAGGTTTGGCATCCTTATTTTTCATCAAGTACCTTAGAGCTGCATGATATGTATGCATAATAACTTTCGATCCAACCAAGTAGGATCTAAACTTCTCGAAGGCGAACACTACTGCAAGTAACTCTTTTTCTTTTGTCCCAGAATTGCTCCAACAGCGTAATCACTAGCGTCACACATTATCTCGAAAGGGAGAGTCCAATCAGGAGCTTGGATAATAGTGGCTGTGACTAAGGATTCCTTAAGTTCCAGAAAGGCCTTAAGACAGTCTTCATCGAAAACAAAATCCTTCTCTTTGCAGAGGAGACGAGTTAGAGGCCTGGCAGTCTTAGAAAAATCCTTAATGAAACGCGTATAAAACCCTGCATGGCCCAAGAAACTCCTTATGTCTTTCACTGTTTTGGGAGGCTGCAGTTGCACCATGACTTATATTTTAGCTCTATCAACCTCAATACCCTTTTTCCCAGTTAAGCACAAGGTCTGTCTCGACGCACCTAGATAGGACCCTGCACAAATTTGACAAACAGGAGGAGAAGGAGGAGCCATAGACAGAGAAATCGTCCATGAATACCTCAACCATCTCCTCAATAAAATCTGAAAATATTGAAGTCATGCAACGTTGAAAAGTAGCAGGTGCATTACAAATACCAAACAGCATTCTCCTATATGCAAATGTGCCATAAGGGCAAGTAAATATTGTCTTTTCCTGATCATTTGGATGTATAGGGATCTGGAAAAATCCGCTATATCCATCAAGGAAACAGTAGTATGAATGATTAGCCAACCATTCTAACATTTGATCAATGAAGGGTAAGGGGTAATGATATTTTCTAGATGCAGAGTTCAATTTTCTAAAATCAATGCACATTCTATGTCCTGCAACAGTTCTAGTTGGGATCAAATCACCATTCTCATTTTTAACAACAGTGACTCCCCCCTTTTTGGGCACACAGTGCACATGAGAGACCCATCTCCTATCTGAAATAGGATAAATGATATCATCATCTAGCAATTTTATAATTTCTTTCTTAACAACCTCTTTTAAATTCGGATTCAATCTCCTTTGAGGTTCCCTGCTAGAGTAGGATTCATTTTCGAGGTAAATTCTATGTGTGCACAAGTCAGGAGAAGTTCCTTTAATATCAGACAATGAATATCCTAAAGCTTTCATAAACCG
>JAKUCM010009591.1:0-19957 GCA_023374145.1 Lepidium sativum | reverse complement strand
AACGGTCACAATATTTTGATAATATATCGAAACATTTCTCTTGGTCCAAATATTTGATTAATTAATGACCAGATATTTAATTCATTAAAAATTGATAGATTTTTATTTATAATTATACTAACTAAAATTTTGCTCAAAAAAATTGGTAATAATATAACACGTTTTCTTATAGTGATATATAAAATTAATAAATTTATATGTACAAAATAAATCACTAAAACAATATCACATATAGATTTATATAAAATAAAAATGATTACAAATGTATATTCGATTTTAACAAAAACATATCTCATGCATGGTGATCATCTACATTTTATAGTATTTACCGCTCAACTCATTTTCATATTTAATTATTATTTTATTTTATTTTTCTTAACTTTTTCTCACATACTCTTTTTTAACATTACTTATTTCTACTAAAATTTAAATTGAATCTAAATTTTCTTTTAGAAAATATATATTTTTATGAGAGATTGTAATAAATGACATAAAATGTTAATTAGTTATTAGGCCTTCTCTTTTTTGTCACAAGTCTGCTTCTTCTATCAAAATAAAAAGTTCAAGGTTACAACAACATAAATAGATAGAGCCATAAAAGGCATAAACGAAATTAAAATAGAGCATTTCCAACTCTCTTCTATATTTGTTTCTAAATGTTATTTTAGGGGAAAATCATTTTCATCCCATTTCTATTTTTGACTCTAAAATAGAAGGATGCTATTTTTTCTTCTATTTTTAGGGGAGTGCTATTTTTCCTTTATTTAAGAGATGAATTTTTTTGTTTGCAAAATAGTTCTTATAATTTTATAAGTGATATAAATAACCACTAAAAATATTTAAATATTATAAATGATTACTAAATCTAAATATTAATTAATTTTGAATATTGTAATGATAATTAAAATCCTAAACAGTAAATAAATAAATAAATAAAAAATTGCAAATGGCATCTAACCTAGTGGCAGGCGGTAAGTCCACTTAAGGTAGCGCATTTTCATAACTCGGGATAGAGTCTTCCTGCCTATATTATGTAGGAATTTGGCTATTGGGTCGACCAGTTGTGGCTCAATATAATCTGCCGTTGACAAAAAGAAAACAGTAAATAAAATTTAAATATTAATTAATATGTAAAATTGTGAATGATAATTAAATTTCATGGATTAAACAACACAGAAGTCATAAATAGCAAACTAAACTCCAAAATATGAATACTAGTTAGAAATTTAATTTTCTTATTCATTTTAAAGCAATAAATATTAATGACTTATTATTCAGGAAAATTGCTTCCGGATCCACTAAGATCAGTAAAATAGTGTCCAAATAAAGTAGATAGAGGAGGAGCTTGTTGATCTTGTTTTTGTCCACCCCGCTTTTGTAAAATTCGTGCTTGTTCACTCTGAATTTATGCACGAATATTTGGGTCTTGTATGGAATTCAAGTCACAAAATAAAACTTTGTTTTCTTCCTTTAGCTCTTTCACAGCATAATCCATGGTCACAATCCATGGTCACAAAGAAACTATCTCATGATTACTTCTCAGAGACCCATGTGTACAGTGACGCTTTGTTTCGCAGTAGATATCGTATGTCACGCTCCTTATTCCTTCGTATTATTGATGCAGTTGAAGGTCATGAAAACTACTTCACACAATGGAGATATACAATGGGTAGACTTGGATTATCGTCTCTTCAAAAAGTTACTGCCGTGTTTCGAATGCTTGCATATGGTCTTCCTGCAGATGCCACAAACGAGTACATAAAGATAGGCAAATCAACGGCAATCGAAAGCATGAAAAGATTTTGTCGAGCCATAGGGAATATATTCTCTGAGCAATACCTACACTCACCAACACATAATGATATTTCCATACTTCTTCACATTGGGGAAAAAAAAGGTTTTCCGGGAATGCTTGGTAGCTTATATTGCATGCAGTGGAAGTGGAAATTTTTCATACCGCTTGGGCTGGACAATATGCAAGTTGTAGTGGATCACTTACAATAATCCTTGAAGCTATGGATGATTATGATCTTTGGATATGGCATGCATATATTGGAATGCCAGGCACTAACAATGATATCAATGTGTTGGAGTCTTCCCATCTTTTCTCTAACCTCGCTCAAGGTATCGCTCCACCTGTTCATTATACCATTCAAGGAAAAGAGTATAATATGGGTTATTATTTGGCTGATGGTATATATCTGAAATGGTCCACCATAGTACAAAGTATTCAAGAGCCAGTGGGTCAAAAGAAAAAATACTTTGCTACACAACAAAAAGCATGCAGGAAAGATGTAGAAAGTGCATTCGAAGTTCTCCAATCTCGTTTCGTTATTGTTAAAGGCCCAGTACGTTTTTGGAAAAAAATGTTTTACATGACATAATGACTACATGCATAATTTTACATAATATGATCATCGAGGATGAACGGGATCTCGATGCACCAATTGAAATTGAAAGAGAAACTTCACCTCTAGATGTCCAAATAGAAGGAGATGATAATATTCGACTCCAAGAGTTTTTAGGTCGGTTTAAAAAAATCAAAGATAAAGAAGCTCATTTTTCACTTTGAAATGCGTTAATTGATCATTTGTGGGAAAAATACAATAGTGGCGATGTCTAAACCAAAATCTACTATGTTTTGTTATTTTTATATAATGTAATGTTATTTTGTTAATAATAAAAGTTCTTTTTAGTCCAAATATAATAAAAAGATAAATTTGAAAGAATAAAATTTATTTATGAAAATTTTTGAAAGAATAAAATAAATGGGGTCAATTTGTAGTTCTTAGAAGTAAAAGGTGTTAATGATAAATTAAAAACAGAATATTCTTTAGAATATTCTTTTTTAGAGTAAAAAATAGAGGAATACATTGGAGCAAATTAAAACCCCCAATACCTATTGAACCCCATGGGCCGTCTTTCTTGCGGGATATTTTATCTTGTAAACACACTTCTATTATAGAGTTCCTCTATTTTTGAGTAAAAAATAGAGGAATACATTGGAGATGGTCTAAGTATCTAACTATTTAGAAAAATATATTTGTATACATATTAAGATTCAAAAATTTTAAAACTAAAAAAAAATATTCTAAAAATAAATGCCTTATTAATCATTTTACTAAAAATAAATGAAAAAGTTTAAACCCCAAACAAAAAGAAAGTTGACAATGGCATAACCGTTTAAACGCAAACGCATTAAACTGCAGTTATTCTAACTTATATTAAACTGATTTTAACTATAATTAATAGAGAGTTTTAAACTTCAAACTATTATATTTGGACGTATAACTTTAGAATGTTGGCCGAGGATAGGTGGTCCAGTGGTGTAGTCACTTTACAAATTTTCAAGACATCAGAGATCGAATTCTCTATCTGCAATAGTATGAGTGGGACTTAAAATCAATAAACTAGTTGACAAAAATAAAAATGTTATTTCAGAATCTATTGGCCTGAGAAGACTGATTTGTCCGGCTTGGGTGTGTTGTGAGCCAGCGCAACTAGGCTGCAGATATTGTGCATCTCCTATTCTCTCACTCAAACTCATGACCGCTCAAACTCAACTTTGTTTGATTTCTCAATCGTTGACCATAACTTTGATTAATGGAATGTATCATTATTGATAGCTCAACCAAAAGGTATGCAAAAATCACCAAGTAATACATAAAAACCCACTTAATAATGTCAAGACAGTTACCACTATCTTTCTATTAATTTTTTTAGTTTTGACCAAGAGTTTATGATCAAATAGCAGGGAATGGCCTAGGACTCTAAAGAATTCATAGTTTTGATTTCTCTTATATATGAAACTAAAACACATTTTTCTAATTATCCCAACACAAATACATGTCCATGCTTTCGACCCAATTGAATACATGGAAATAGGGTCTATCTTTGGGCTGCTATTCTCCATAGAGAATAGTCGAGACACCTCCTATATGGTTTGGAACTCCTGAATTATCAAAAGAAAATAATAATAATGATAATAATGTAAAGACTGAAATTTTTGATTTTAAAATCATACTAACTTTAATAAGGATTTAAGTCTTTGTATTTAAAATAAAAATCATTATGAATATTTAAATCTATTACAAAAACCTAAACTTTAATTTTAAAAATAAAATAATTGATTTCATATATAGATGTCTAATCTTAATCCACTATACAATAAGCCCTAAAATTCTCAGTACGCAGGATCACGACGACAAATTGGACAGCTTCGATTCAATGTTAACCAAGAAATAATACAAAAGCGATGAAAAACATGTCCACACTTTTCCAAACGGCAAATCTCATGATCATCTTCATACTCTTCCAAACATATTGGACAAAAAGGTTGATCAGTCCCTTTTTGCTCTTCGTCATATTTAACATCTTTGAACATTAAGGCAGTCATGTTTCCGGTTTCAATGTCTTGTTGAGGCTGTAGACGAGGAGGAGGAGGAGGACGAGGATGAAGACGACGAGGAGGACGAGGAGGAAGAAGACGATGAGGACGAGGAGGAGGAGGACGAGGACGAGGAGGATTGCACCACCAATAATCAGCTAATGCGTAGACGATAATTATGATGACGAGTCCGAACGGTAACACAATTCCATAATTAATTTCTACACTATCCATTCTCACACAATGTTCTCGTTGCTTTCTACTAGAAAAAACTATTTTATACTTATGTATCCAAATTCCTATTAGGGTTAGAGTTTTATTATTTATTTTCCTTGTGTTATTTGGATTACTAAATCATGTGAACTTATTGGAACACATGCTTGCATCCCAACAGAATTTTACGATTTCTTCAAATCTTGATATTGGATTTTTCTTTTCTTTTGTCAAACCTATTGAAATAAGATGTCTTTTTTTATATAAAATATTGAAATAGGATTTTTTTGTTGAGAAACTATAATATTTGAATTAATTTACTATCTAAGTATCTAACAATATAATATTTATAAATATGATATATTCTATATTTTAATAATATTTATCATTCAACTCTTTTTATATTTAATTATAAATTTATTTTACTTTTCTTAACTTTTTTTCTCATTCTCTATTTACATTATATATTTCTACAAAAATCCAAATTGAATTTAAGTTTTCCTTTTAGAAAAATATATTTTTATACAAATTAAGATTCAAATTTTAAAAAAAAAAGAAAAAAAATTATTCTAAAAATGAATGTGTTATTAATCATTGTACCAAAAATAAATGAAAAGGTTTAAACCCAAAAAAAAAAAAGTTGAAAACTGCAGTTATCCTAACTTATATTAAACTGATTTTAACTATAATTAATAGAGAGTTTTTTTTTGACAACAATTAATAGAGAGTTTTAAACCTCAAACTATTATAGTATCCAAGTTCCGACTAGGATTAGAGTTTTAAATTTATTTTAGACTTATGTATCCAAGTTCCGACTAGGATTAGATTTATATTTTTTTCTATTTCCTTGTGTTTTTTGGATTACTAAATCATGCGAATTTATTGGAGATACGAACACGTGCTTGTGTCCCAAGTTCCAACTTAATTTTATGATTTATATTTAATTATTAATTTATTTTATTTTTCTTAACTTCTTATCTCATTCACTATTTTCACATTATATATTAATTTTAAAAAAAACTGAATCAATATTAACTAATAGATTGGTATTTTTTCAACCCGTGTTAATATTTAAATTTTAAAAAAATATATATTATAAGATGCATAAAAACTTTAAAAATATTATAAATATTATAAAAACTTTAAAAGTCTTATAAAGGCCAATGGCCTTGTTCGTTTGCTGGTCGCTGGCGACTGCGACCGCGACCAGCGACTGCGACCAAAAATTTTATTTTTTGTTCGTTTGACAGTCGCTGCGATCAGTCGCTGTGTTGTTCGTTTAGTGGTCGCGCGACCAGCGACTGATCGCTAGGTTTTTTTGTGAATTTACTAAAAAGTAAGGGTAAATTAGTAATTTTGAATTTGGTCGCCGCACATCGCTGTTTTAAACAGCGATCAAAAATTGCAATCGCTGGTCGCTGAACCAGCGACTACAAAACGAACATGTTTTAGTCGCGGTCGCCAGCGACCAGCAAACGAACAAGACCATTATAAATAATTTTATACGGAAAGAAGAACACAAGGTTTATGTTATGTTCTATTTTACATAAAACATTTATTTGTTTGATAACCATAACTTATATATATATTTTGAAAAAGAATCTTATTAACTTGAATTTATCCTCTTAAGTGTCCTCGTGTGGATGCTCTTGCTAATTTTAGTCGGAGGTCTCCTCGGTGATTTGGTTAGTAAGGTGTTTTTAATTTTCATATTTTTAACGTTGACAAATAAAGTGTCCTCTTAATAAAAAGTTAAAATTTGACTCTAATTTCAAATTCAACTGTTTTTATGTATGATTCCAACTTGTGAGTAGTAAAATACGCGTTGGGCTAGTGGGCTTACTTGGGCCGAGAACACAGATATATCAATATATTACAATTTGAGAAATCAATAGACGAATCTTGTAAAAGCTACGACAGTACAGAATTACAGATATTACACAAATATTATTGATATATTCGTCAATGTGTAAATTCCACACGTAAAGAATTAAATACATTATCTGCACCAATCAATAAAAACATAAGATAAACTGGTTGAATTGAATATAAGAATATTTATATCCATATTCAAACTTATTAAAATGAACGAAACCATAAAACTAAAAAGACTGATTCATAAGACAATGTATAAACACAAAACTAAGATTTGATCAATACGCATAACCAAAAAACCATCATGGATTTCAATAACAACACATGGAGCAGCATCAAGCAGATCCTTCTCATTGCAGCCATGGTTTTATCTTCTGCATCAAACACAGGAAAGGTGAAGCAGCTAAGTATTACCAAGTAGTGATTCTGTCCAAAAACTATTATGGTTCTGTTGCTTTGTGTCATACTTCATCATCAGACTATAAGTAAATAAAAGTAATGTTTTGTTTGTAAGAGTGCAATATATCTCAAACATATAAACTCTCTCTTCATTTGAATCTCCAAAAGAATAATCTCACAGAGGCAGACAAAGAGTAAGACATAGAGATTGGTCTCTGTAAATAACTAATTAGTTAGACTGCGGTCGATCTTTCTTTAGACAAACTAAGCTTCTTCTAGGCAAGAATAATCGATTAAAGGGAGACAAATAAAGGGTTTTAAGGTGTCATTTGTTGTTTATCTTCCTTGGACAAGACCACTAAAGACTTGACTGTTTCCAGCAAGAGTTGCTTCCCATTCAATAGAAGACAAGAGTATCTGTGAGAGAGATATAACCACTTGCTTCATGTTTGGTCTTAGAATCGGATCATCATCCACGCATTGCTTTGCCAACATAGCAATCTGTCCACAAAAATCCATTCACAATGAAAGAAAACCTCATATGGTTACTACAATTTTCAGACTACTAAGCATTCATTTCTTAGTTTACCTTGTACAAACAATCATGCGGGTATAAATCCATCATATTAGGATCCACAAACTCCTTCAAACTCGACATGTTCATAGAGTCTGGTGAGTTCTTTAGCGCTGCTAACATCTGCAAGAAAAAGTAGGAAAACGAAGTGGCTTTTAAATAAATGAACATTCAAGAACTGTAAGGATTCGATGTGTGTAAACTCAGCGAACTTACAACAGATGCCAATGGACGTCTTTCCAGATTCTTACTTCCCATCACCTCTGTTCGTATAACAGCTTCTCTTCCAGATATAATTTCAAAAAGAACAACACCAAAGGCATAAACATCGCTTTTCGAGGTGGCACGACCATCACTTAGATATCTGAAACCAGAAAAGTTCCAGATAAGAATTGTACTAAACTTTTCTCGTATGAAAACTCATGAAGCCTCAAGTTTTCTAATGCTTACTCTGGTGCAAGATAACCATATGTACCAACAACTTTAGTAACAGAAATTTCTCCCTCCCCAGTTTTCTCCACAAGTTTTGCGAGTCCAAAATCCGATATCTAGACATGTCCAACAATAAGATCAACTCAGTTGTCCTCTATAAGAATCATAACAAGTAATTGGCTTTATAAGTTTAGACTCGGACCTTAGCCCTGAATGCCTCATCGAGTAAAATATTGCTCGTCTTGATATCTCTATGAACATAATGAGTTTTAGTATGTTCATGAATATATTCCAATCCTCTTGCTGCGTCAAGTGCAATCTGATTTCTAATTATCCAAGACAATGGGGTATTGCCTTCAAAACATAAAGAAATACATCGTTATCATCATCTATCTTTATCTTGCCTTTTCAGTGTTAATCTGTTTACCTTTGCTCTGAGGATCATGCAAATGATTTTTCAGCATCCCTTTTTGGACATATTCATACACTACGAAAAGCTCGTCAATGGTTGCAGCGTATCCAATTAATTCTACCTTTGACACGAGTAAAAAGCAAATCCACGAGTCACAATCTTAAGATTTTGAAGTCTTAGAGGCATTAAGGAGATTACACATAACAGGAAGTACCAGATTGGAATGATGAACTTTGCAGAGAACTTTCATCTCTGCTGCAAACTCTTTAGTTTTTGTAGCAGTCATCCTTTTGACTGCAACTTCCTGTGATACGTTTAATCCAATTACTACAATGATTTAATTCCTGATGAAGACTCAGAACTCAGAAATGAAGATGTGACTCAACCACAAACCTGTTCTCTAAGTAGACCAAAGTATACAGAACCATAATTTCCATGACCTAGAAGATTAGAGTCCGAAAACTCATCCGTAGCCGCACAGATTTCTTCATAAGTAAACACCATAGGCTTCTCTATCTCAAACATTCCCTCACCAATAGCTATATACATAAAAGAGAAAACCTTAAAACAACAAAATCTTTTTCAAGGAGAAATTACAGATGATGAAACCAAAAACCAGACCTTTAGGAATAACAACTTGATGCTGATGACTCTGAGTATCACCATTAGTTTGTCTAAAGTCCCCAGATCTGCAACAGTTATACCGAGCAGAACCACAAAAGAAACCGGATTTTCTAAGTATATGGAAGTTGTGTCCATTACCATCTTCATCACTAGGACTACAACTAGATGATCTCAAACAGATACATATAAGTATGCAAAACACAAGAAGCGCAAGCACAACTCCAAGACCACCGACAATCCATATGTAAGGCACACGATCACTCTTCACATTGTGATTCACCTGGTCAGCTTTCCAAAATTGGAAATATACATACAGAATGTGAGTTCCATGATACCAAAAATAGAATCCCCTGAGATTCAGATTTAAGACCAGACAAGATAGAAACAGTAAGCTAACCTGAGATATTGCCATTGGTTAATGATACAGGTGCAGGAGCAGGAGCTGGTGGATTTATTTTCTCTGTCACATAAGGTTCTCCAGGTACTTTTTTAAACAACAAGATCGAAGATCACCAAATTGTTAGTCGAAAAAAACTCTATATTTCCCACAAAAACTGAACCTTTCTAGAAAATTTCTTACCGGAATCAAGTGGGATATAAAAGAGATCACCAGCTGTGATATTATCAGGATTCAAGATCCCATTAATTTCTTCAATTCGATCCATACTAACACCAAATCGGCTCGAGAGAGATTGTACACTATCTCCAGCAATTGCAATATAGCTCATAAGGTAGTTCCAGAGACCACTGGAGCAACCACAGAGAAGCTGAACCGAAACTACAGAAGCAGCTTGAGCTTTTCTACTCGTGTTCGGTGGAAAGGCAAGACCAGAGTACGCACTAACCACAACATCGTAAACATATCCAATATTTTGAGTGATTGTGAATGTTGTATTTGTTGCGTATTGATGAGTCGTAGTGAGACAAGAACAGTTCTTTTTCACATAGATGTAACCACTGCCCGAAGAATCGGTGGTTATATCCGCCGGTAAAACGTCGAACATGCTCTGGATTACAGAGAAAGTTTGGTTTTTGTTTGGTTCAAATGCGAGGAAGGAAGTACAAAGACGGGAAGTGTCAGAGCAATTCATTGGCTTAGAAGATGAGAAATTTGGTAAAGAAGTCAAGAAGAAGATGAAGAAGAAGGAACAAATCCAGAAATTGGGAGTTGAGAGATTCATTGTGTGAAAGATAAATCGAAAACAAAACCTAAAATCATAAAATCAGACTCCAAAGAAAGGATTTTTGGGGGAATTAAGAAGAAAAAAGAAAGATTTTTGAGTGATTTGATGAATTTTGGCGGTGAATGGGATATGGGTTTTAGTTGGTTTTGTTAAAGGAGATGAGAAACAAGTAGAAGACAGATGAAATCTGCCATGGGAGGGAAGGAGTGAAACTCACACTCTCTTGTCGGACTGAAGAAAAAAAAATCTTATAATAAGAAGATAACTAATTTAACTAATTAAATCCAAAATGAGACCATATATACTTTGTCGATTCCATCACCTCTGTATATTATCTTCTGAATATGAATACTAACTCAAATTTTATATAAAAGTGATTAGACATTTAGGAGTGAATTAGGTTGGGTGTTTGGTTAATACCTAATACTTATGTTGTCTCTATTATTGTCCGGACATGAGGATTATCAGTATCTATTCAACCCTAGAAGGTCAAACAAGAATATAAAATTCAATTAAATATATCAATATATGTGCGTGTGTGTTTATCTGCTTTTTAAAAAGTGATTTTCAGAGACTAATTTACTAAAATAGTGAGAATTATACTATTTTATATTAATTAATACCAATATTAGTTCATCAGTATTGATCAGCTCTTTATATTAGAGATAGGAGCAGTGATTTGGATAATGGGAGCATCAGTGGATCTTCAAATCAAGAAAATAGAAATTTCGACGGATTGTGAAACAGTCTACCTTATCATCCAGCATCCAGAAAAGTGATCGGCATTCATACCTTATCCGGAAGAGTTTTGGAGACTTTGTTTCCGGTTTTCTTCCTGTTCTTTATCGGTTATTCCCAGAGTTTTAAATTCTAAAACAGATACTCTAGCTAAATTTAGTAGAGTGTCTGGTTTATAATTTTTGATGATTGTTCCGGCTACAATTTATGCAAGTTATCGTTGACAAAAAAAATATCAATGTTAATAGATTAACTTTTTTCTTTTTATCAATAAATAATAATTAAGTCGATAATAAAATTTGATTCATAATTTAAGGTCTTCAAATAAAGCATAATGAGATTGAACTCATCATCTTCTACATAATTAAAACACAGATAAATTAATTAAATTACATATTTCCTGACAACTTTTTTTATTAATTTTTTTTAAAAAATTCTTCTTTAGGTCGTTAGCCTTTCTAAAGAACCTTATATTCCTTACTTGAATTACTTTTTATTCTCTGCTATATATTTCAAAGCCAAAAGTTTGATCTAATAGTTATTTATCTTACCAAAAAAATAGTGTCTAATTCTGATTAAGAACATTATCAAGATAAACATTTAACTATATTTACCCATAACAACTTCTTCACATAACTCAGTTAATATTAAGGTGTTTATTTATAAGAAATAGAAAAATACTTTTGGGCAGGTGGTTCAATTTCCACACTAATATCTTTTCATCAAAATTGGTTAAATATCCATATAACTTTTCTTATCAAAATTTAATTTTGCAGAATCATGTAGTTTAGTGTAATATAATTAGAATTTTGGAAAATTTATGTTATAAATAGAATCTTAGAGATTTAAATGTTCAAAATATATTGTATAAAAAAAAATTTGGAAAAAAGCATGAACTTTTTATTATATAATAATCGGTAAATTAGGTATAGCATTGAATAGCATTAAGTGCATACAGTAAAAAAATCTATTGAAAAGCAGATAACATGTGGAAAAGGGTAAGGTAGAAAATGACTAATATCTATATAAATTGACAGAAATTGATTATAGAAGATGGTTAACATATATAGAATGGATTAATTAAGAAAAAGTTTTGAAGATTTTGTTGCTTTATCAATACGAAGTAAATAATACACAAAAAAGATTTGAGAAAACGACAGTTTAGGCAAAAAATTAAGAAAATAAAATTATTATTAAAATTAAAATCGAACAAGTGATGAGTTTAAAAAGAAGGTACAGAGAACAATGAGCTGTTACTGACAAAAGACAGTTTCGATCTGTCCCACAACCTCTTGTCTTCATACTTGACTTTTTTCTTTTGCTTATAATTCTGAAATTATAACAAATTAAAAAGAGAAAGACACAGATTTAAGGTTTACATATCTAAGTTTTTGGTCGAACAAAAAAAACATATATAAAGATTATTGTGGTGGGTTTTTTTGTTTAGAATTCTCTATTGGAATTTGATTTCTTCTGAGATTATGATCGGACAACTACATAGGTTATTCTGTTTCTCTCTTAGAATAAAAATTCTTTTTTCTGTTTCCTTTCTGGTTTATCAAGTTTATTGAAGAAGCAGATAAATCTCTCTCTCTTTTTCTATTGATCGTTAAAACAGATTCTCTCTCTCTAATTTGTGTTTCAAGTTTTCTCTTTTATATTTTGAAAGCCAAAAACATTACTTTATTAATTGAAGCACAAGAGTATATATATAGATTACAACACACCTATTCACTAAAAGTTATGTCTTCTAAAAAACATCCTTAAACCTAAAAGACACAAACTTACAAACCAATACAACCATTTGATTATACCTATACATATATACCTATTCATTCATAGCATAAAAACTATAGATTATACAAAATTCTAATATACGAATGAGACTTAATCAATTCCAACATTCTTTGTTGAGCTTAGACTCTTCTTTTCAGAAAGAGACTTCGTTCTTCTACAGATAGGAATATCGTGTAGTCTAAAGTGACCGTTAGTCTCTCGTACACTGTTTTTCGAGCAAAGTTGCAAGATTCCGCTACCACAAGGGTTTTATTAAGATTCGTTAACAAAAATCGTGAATCACCGAAGAAAAAGTGTGTTCTCACGAACAAATAAGGAAGATGTATTCAATAATGGATAAAGCACTAATGGATCTTAGCATAGAAGATGAAGACGCTCCGTTTATAATGCAGAGTTTACTGGAGTTCTGCTCCAATGGGAAGAACCGATTAAGCTTAATCGGAAGGATACTTAATCCTATAAGTCAGCTCGATCTTGGATATGCCAAAGAAGTGGCAGAAACAAGGACGAAATAGAGGCGTGGCCAAATGTTGAAGTTGAGGGTCATTTTGAACAAGTCTCGGTAGTGTATATGTATGTGGATATTGTGGAATAGACCAACATATAAAATAAACACATTTTTGATAGCTTTGATTATTAATTGGGTCAGCTTTTTTTACTACACTCCATGGACCATGATAGCCGAAAGATTGAAACAGTTCGTATTTGTTTTCATTATCCCTGGGAATATAAATTGATTCTTTTTATCCAAACCAAATCGAACCAAAATTTTAACAAATTGGATCGAGTATTAAATTAGTAATCGGCTACTTCAAAACACATGTAAAATAGAATACAGTTAGTTAATTGGGTCGATTCGATTTCACTAACCGACCGGGTTATCCGAATTGTAAAAAACTAAACTTTAAAATGTAAAGACTAAACCTAAAAATATAAAGACTAAATCGATCGGGTATCCGTCATATGTTTTTCTTTACTAAAAATCCATTTTTTGAATTTTTTTTTTTTAGTTGGATTGGTTCGAAAATAAATTTTATTACCTGAACTACATGATGCCCGATCCGATCCGAATTTTTTAATTTTGGTTATTTTCAAAACAAAATGAAAATTTGTTAAATATCTGAAACCTGTATTAAAGGATTCAATCTAAACTAAAATAACCAAATTCTTAGGTCTTAATTGTCCACTAGATGGAAACATAGTTCACCTCTTTTTTTGGGACACAATTTTGTGAGTAGATAAGAAAACTACATATCTTACCGACTTAATAGTTTAATTTTTTTGTTATTTACACATGATTCGTAAACGAAAAACAAATCTATTATGTAGAAGAAGAAAAAAAAGATATTAGGAACAATGTATAAAAGATACCAAAAAAAAAACTATTGATAAACGACAATGGACCACAAAAGTTTATGAAAAAATAATTAGAAGATCTTAGCTATTAGTTTTTCTTTCATGATTGTTTTTCATAAGCCTTTACATCTTTATTCTATAAGCTCTTTAACCTTTTAGGAGTTGTGTGGTTGATAACTTTTTGCTTACCAACTGTGCTTTAGCTTTGATGCTTCTGATAATTATCACAATAAGAGCTAAGTATTACATTTTGACTATAAATTTTGACGTAGCTCGACATTTCTGATAATTATCACAACAAAAGTAAAGTACTAAGCATGCTACTTTTACATAACTAAAGAGTTTAAAGCTCAATTTCAAAGTAGGTCGTGGTAAAATGATATTGTCATAAGATTAATAGTTCCATTGTCGAGGAAAATATTGAGTGGAAATGTGAAATGTAAAGTAGATGGTTTTGTCTTGGATTTTGATATAAAGTACCAAGAGCATAGGTTATCGACATGATATTATTCAACTAAACTAAGTCATAGTTACAATTTTGGGATTCAAATTTTAATAGATAAATCTTACTAGTAAAACTGGTTATTGTATTAGACCACTATGTCATAAACCAAATTAAGAACATTTCCAATAATACTTTAAATTCTACTCTAAATTCTATATTTAGAGTGAAATCATTTCCAATAGTACTTCATATCTCACACAAAAAATGGAGAAATGAGGTAAAAGTTTTTCTTCACAACCCGATTCTTTACATTTATAACGTTATCACTTTATAACTAGACAAAATTATCTCACTGAATTTTATACATACAAAAATTTATAATAGAAAATACAATAACTTGTTTTCACTTGCATTTCACATATATTATAATATATTATAAAGTTTTCACTTGCATTTTCACTTGTTTTCCTATTTACTTGTAAGAAAAATTCATTTTTAATTAAGGTTTGATTTTGTTAATGGACTATTTATTTTTAAATTAATATAAGTGGATAAAATATATAGTTTTGAAAAGTAAAAGAGTATTTAGAATTAATAACGTTCATAAATCAAAATAATATTAAGATAGTATTTGAAATAAAAATAAAGCAAACCATTGAAACAAACCCTTTCTCTATTTTAAAAATATTCAATATTTGAAGTAAAAAATAAAATAAACTATTGGAAATGCTCTAAAACAAACAACATATTTATAACTGAACTAAATTTTGTATAGAAATGGAGTATATTGTAATTCTTATAGGGTTCGAGTGTTTTAAGAAATCCCAAGCTAATTAATTAGGCTATGCTTATATACTTTTACCACGCAATTAAGGCTAATTTGTAAAATAGTATGACTTCGTCATAATTTTAGTCTTGAAAAAGAAATCTATAATGTAGTTGAAATTATTCTAGGACTTGGATGCATTAAAAATCACAATATCAATAACTAGTCCATGCTTGAAAGTTTTTTTGTTAAGTTTGGTAAAATCATAAAAGAACATTTGCAAATTCTAACTAAAATTTGGCAAATGGTTCTTAGTCTAGTGGCTGGCGGTAAGTCCATTTAAAGCAACTCATTTGTACAATCAGGGATCGAGTCTTCTTGCCTACATTATGTAGGAATTTGGTTACTAGACTGACCAGTTGTGGCCAATCAATATGCGGTTGATAAAAAATGCGAAGCATGCATTGAATTAAATTGCAAAACGAGTGAATTAATAATAGAAGAGTATGAAGCTTCCACAAAAACACTGAAGCAGAAAACAATTATGAATCACGTTGGCTTTGTAACCGAATCTTTATGTACAAATAATTGACACGTAAAAACACTTTTATCATGAAAGATTAGACTTGACAACATTATCAATTGGTGATACAAATAGTAAGTTTCAGAAAATAATTTAAGATCATTATTATAGTAAAAATCAGGTTAGTCATTTTCGAAAGTGGAGCCAAATCACACGACCCATCTTTTATGAAGAGTTATAATACTACTGCTATTGCTTTATTTCATAGATTTGACATTTATTTCACGATTTGTTTTACTCCTTTTTTTCTTCTTTTTAGTGGATGTAGTACGGGAATAATCCTAGCCGTTGGTTGTGTTGTGTTATTTTATCTTCAACGGTTGCGATTTAACTTATCATGAGATCTAAATCGAACTGTTTAAGTTTTGTCTACACCGTCCAGATAGAGAAAACAGTACTGTCAAAGTCAGAGATTCGCTCTCTCTCTCTCTCTCTCTAGTCTTTGTCTACTAGATTACATTGCCACGTGGCTTCCATAAACAACTAGATGATTAAAACGCGCGATTTACCAAACCCTGAAACCGCAAACGCTCTTTTTACTTCCACGTAAGAACGATATTCGTGTTTTTCTTGGCATCATGCACACACTCGTTTTACTTTACAAATAAAAACAAAATAATATTTACGTAGAGTTTGAGCATAATTGTAATTTGATGTGATTTTAGGTAACTGAAAATTAGAGACAAGTTATTTATTTTAATATTTTCTTTTAAATTGTATTGAATTAAATGAAAAGTATATTTGATCAAATACATAAATATTCTTTTTTGTTGTTGAATTTGATATCATAGAGTTATATAATCGTACAAATTATTGTTTAATATTTAGAAATTATGTTATAGATCGAATCTGGTTATTTTAATTGTAGATAATAATAAAAATTTGTGCCGAATTATGCTTTATAAATTAGTGATAACCAAGTTTGTCTGTATAAACATAATTCATTATATTGAAAACATATAAAATAATAGTAGTGTTTATTTTACAAATTCTTCAATACAAGAATTTGATTTATCTCAGTATAAATGACTTTTAGCTTAGTGACAGGCTGTAAGTCTATATAAGAAAGCTTATTTGACAACCAGGAATTGAGTTCCCCGCCTACATTATATAGAAATTTGGCTATTAGACCGACCGATTGTGGTCCAATATAATTTGTTGTTGACAAAAAAAAAATGTATTCTGACAAAAAAAAACATGTAATGCTAGTGGCATATTTCATGTGTGTTTGGCCACAAGGATAGCGTTTTATGTTTGGTTTAATTTGGTGAATCTTTATCAGTAATGAAGAAGAATATGAAGAACATGGCAACATCTTGTTTGATATTATAGATTATGGACCATAAGATTCCACATGTTACTCTAGCATATTATATTGTGAAAGTTAAATAAATCTATTATGTTTCAACTGAAAAAATAATTATAATCTCGATCATCATTTGTTATGTTTTCATTACTTTCTAAACGGCGTATGAATCTCATATATCATTTCTAACTAATAAAGTACATGTTATAAACCAATAAAATTGATCTAGTTAGTTATACCGTTTAAACAATAGTTTTTTTAAAAATGGTTGAAGTAGAAGTCGTTAATAAACGATCATTTGAACATATCGGTTGACAAAAAGAAAATTCAAACAATAATTGTTTAAATATAAATATTGATTGATAATAATACAGCAGACAAAAAATATATTGAGATAAAAATTAGTATATAGAATTTTATTTAAAATAATTATCCTAAAAACTAAACAATATGTATTTTTAGCATTTTGACAAATAAAAAAATATATAGACTATAATTAGTATATTTAAATAATATTTAATATTAAAAATGATGATTTTTTAAAATGGAAATGAATAAAAAATTTGAATCATATGTGAATTATTTACTATTTTTTAAATCATAATTATGCATAAATAATTTCGTTTGTAATGTACATTTTCAAATGATCAAAATAAATCTGAACCACTTTTCAAAAACGATCAGTTAAAAATATCATTCGTAAAAAATTATTTAAAACGAAATATATAGATAATAAAATAAGCATATTATTTATAAACAATATTTTAAAATTTATAATCAATCAAATCCATTATAATTATTTAAAAAAAATATTATTTCTAGCCACTTTGCTAACTTGATAATAATTATAAAAATAATTTATTTTAAGAGATATACAAAGCCACCAGATGCTCAAAGAGAATAACAAATTGGAGTGGTCGGCAAACTAAAATAATAATATTATTTTCCAATATATATCAATGAATAATTACAAAAAAAAAGATTAAGGAAGCGTAATTAAGGAAATGAGTCAGTGTTTGTCTGCATGATAGGTGATGAAGAAAGAAGTCTAAAGAGTTGTGTAATACGGAGACAAGATTTGACCTCTGAAATCTGAATGATACTTACTCTTTTTTGTTTCTTAATTAATGATAATATATCTTTGTCTAATTACCAAATTACCATTCCATACTTGACCGGAACTCCCATGGCCACGAACGACTTTTGGTTCGACTTTTCGTACTACTGTCCTCACACGTTCGAGAAACATGTCCAAGTATAGATATCGGTATTCGGGTATCCGTTCAGATTCGAATATGGATTTTTTCGGATTTTAAATTTTCGGTTCTATTGATTTATGATTCATTTGGGTATTTATATTTTCGGGTCAGGTTTGGTTTTCTGTTCGAGTATTTATATATAAACCTATATAAGAACTTAAAATAAATAAATATTTAATAGAAAATGTTAAATTTAACAAAAATATATCGAATACCCGTTCGATTCCAGTTTGAATTTGAGTTTGGTTCAAGTTTAGTTTCTCTTTTTTTTAAATCGATTTTAATTTGAATTTTGAATATCGAATTTTATGGCCAGAACTATCCAAGTGTTCACAATTTTTCCTGACCAAAATCTCTATAAGTTCTTTAATAACGCAACACAATAAAAGTAATTAAAAAGCTAGAATACCAAAGAGGACTTTACCAAATAATTATTAATAAATAAATAAAACTAAAGAGAAAGAGTTTGGTGTAGTGTCCAAATTCATTTAACTTTAAAAAAACATAGGAATATGTGTCATATGGGACACTCGATAGAAGTGTGATCCTAATTAAACAGACCAGAGGCAAGATCTTCGAATCCTCCTTTTCTTTTCTGGCAAACCCTATTTTTATCATTATTATATATAATCTGCAGCCTAAATCCTAGGTATATTATTAATATTTTTCCAACATATTTTATTTATTCTTATTGGTCTACTAAAACATAATATTATTTATTTTACTTTTTCTATATTTTCCACTATAAGATTTTAGGTAGAGTATCAAGTCTTTTATACAAAAAAAAATCAGACAACAAAAACAAATATTTTAACTTGTTGTGTTAAGTGGTTGACAACAAAACTAAATAAGTAGACAAATGTAATTTGAGAGTGCTTTTCTATTATATATTACTTAGTTACTGAAAATATAAAATATAGGACTCACATAGTCCTTTTTCTATAGAAAACATTAAATATATTCTTTTCTTCACTTTTATGATTTAAAAGATCCAGTTTTTTATTTTAGATATTAAGATCACCTTCAAAAGAAGTTCTTTGAAGGAGTTTTTAACATTAAATAAATAAATAAATATATAAAAAAAAAAATTTGGGTTTTTAAACAAGAGATCCTATATAACAAATGTCATCTTCTTATTCCACATAATTTTGTAAAAATAAAAATTAAATTCTAAAAAAACTTATTAATATTTTATTTTAGAGATTCTTAAGAGTCTTTCCTCCACCGAAAATAAATAGCTCAGTGGTGTAGTCACTTTACAAATCCTCAAAACACCATAATTTAATAGTGAGATTTAAAATTAGTAGACTAATTGACAAAAAAAAAAAATATCTCCACCTTTGAAGATGCTCTAAGAATTTGATCTCTTTTCATCGCAAATGAAAAATTAATAATAATTTTAGTAATGAATTTTGAATTTTAGATCGAATTTTCGAGTTTTATATAGATAAAATTCGAGGATAAAATATATAATAACAGAATAAAAAAAGAATTGAGAATAAAAAAAGTTCAATAGGGTTGGAATAATAAGATAGAAAACAAAATAGGCACGCTTTTGCTTCCTCCACTAAACTTCCTCATATCCTTCTTTTAGGCCAGAGAGAGAG
>JAKUCM010009590.1:0-18982 GCA_023374145.1 Lepidium sativum | reverse complement strand
GAATTTTTCGTAATCATGAAGGAACTTTTGAAGGTTCATGCAACTTATCTCATCTGTTTTACAGGAAAACATGGCATCATCTGCAAATATGAGGTGGTTTATACGAGGACTTTCTTTTGCGACTCTCAAATCTTGTAAGGTACCGTCTTCATTTGCTCTTGTACATAAACCCGACAATACCTATCCACATAATTAAAAAGGAAAGCGGACCACCTTGTCTAATGTCTATTTAAGGAAGAAAAAGGCCTTAGCTGATCCATTTAGAAGGAAATAAAAGGATACTGATGTGATACACGACATTATTAAGTTGATCCATTTGAAATGAAACCCCAGTTTTTTCTATAACTGATTTGATGGAACTTCATTCTAGCCTGTCGTAGGCTTTGCTCATGTCCGTCTTTATGACAATTCCACATCGTTTCTTTGCTCGTGATTGCTTTAAGTAATGGAGAGTCTCGTGTGTGACTAGGACATTATCCTAGATAGATGTGCCCAGAACAAATTTTGATTGGTCTTCCGATATAATATGTCCCATTAAGGGTTACAGTCTCTTGGTTAGGATTTTGGAGACGATCTTGTATCCTACATTACACAGTGCAATTGGTTTGTAATCCTATGCTGCTTTTGATATTTCTTTCTTTGGAATTAGTCTAATATAAATGTGATTAATATCTCTCGGCATACAGCCGGATTCGAATATTGAGTTGACCTCTTCTTCTATTTCTTTTCCTATGGTGTGCCAAATTTCCTCGAAAAATCATGCAGGGAAGCCATCCGGTCTCGGGGCCTTGCTTGGTAGATTTTGTGGGTGCTGATCTGTAGGTATGAGTTGTTTTTGGGGAGCTTTGAATTTGGAATGTATTCCTTTTCTTTGAGTTTACACCTAGGAAACCCTTAGGACTCATTTGGATCTTCTTTTTCAATGGTGGTCTTCCTGGTTTCCTGCGTGTAGTTGAAGCCTTTAGGGGTTGTTTGCTTTTTGCTTTCATCTTATTTATACCCAAGGAATCCCCTGTTGTTCCTAGCCTCTAGATTGCAGGAACTTTTGCAGCATCTGATGTCTCCTCTTCCCCCAATGGTTCTTGATCAATTGCTCTAATATTAACTTTGATCATTTGCAAAGCATTTTGTTCAAAAAGGCCTTTTTCCTGTGAAATTCTAATTCTTTCTTTCCTTGCAGCACTTTCCATGGGATCAACACAATTGGAGTATTGGTCTATGTAGCCACAAAGATCAGTCAAAGCTGAGGTTAGAGCTTCACATGGGATAGGTTGAGGAGGTTGGTTTGCATTCTTTTCATCAAATTTCTTTTTGTTTGACACTTTTTCCCTGAGATCGTTTTCTTTAGGTTCAGTTGATTTTATCTTGGTTTGAAACTCTGAGTGATATGGCTTTGGTCGATCCTATTTTTCTCTCCAGGTCCAGCCATCTGATTCCCTTTGGTTCTTGTGGTATTGAGGTCTATTGTATGGAGAGTATCGCCCAGATGGGGCATAGCTTTTGCGCTCTTCTGCCCATTTACTTCTTGTGTAGTCAGGTTTGTAACTCCTCTCTTGGTTAGAATATCTGTTAGGTCGGCTTGGATATGGATGAGTTGTTGGAGGAATCTCCTTTGATTTATCTTCCTTACGCTTACATTCGTTCTTTTCAGGGCACTCATAAAAGTTATGGCGTAGACTTTTACAGTCATAACAATGGTTTTCCAGTTTCTCGTAGACCAACTTTACAGTGATCTCCTCACAAGAGAGAAATTCCAAAATAGCATGTGGAATGATCGTAAGAAGTCCATTGATTTGGACTCGCATTCTTACAGAGAGGTTAGTAATTTACAGAGAGGTTAGTAACCTCACCAATATCACCAATATCAGAACCAATACTTCTTACAGTGCTTTTTGTCTATCGGTGGAGAGGTAGGCCTTGCACTTTAATCCAAAACATGGTTTTAGATGGGAAAGAGCTAGATATAGTAGGCTCCTATTTTTGGAGGATGATCATCCATTTTGCAAATTGATAAGGCTGAAACTGTAAAACAGATTGGAGGTCTTCCTCTCAAGCAAACTGGAATTGAAATAAACCATTACCCATATCAGCACCTATGGGACGCCTTAAAAGATTCCTATGTTCAGCCAAGAAGGGTATGAGAGATCAAATGCATTAAGCTTTTAGGTTAGTGCATCTTCCAATCAGTGTGAAAGCATGTTGCTCTTAAGTTGCTGAACGATCAGTAATGAAAATTTTGATTCTCCCTGTCCTAGGCGGTGAGGGTTTGCTCATAATCACTTTTCCTTTTACCGCAGCAGATAGGCGGCTAGTCATTGCGAGTATATTGCTTACAAACTTGCTATTGACGGGATTACAGAGACTTTGAAGCTTGACACTCTATGAATGAGGGGTTCGAGTGAGGTTGGAAGCTTGAAGAAAAAAAAAACTATCTTCACACAAGCGTGAGAAACAAGCATACACAACAGAAGAAGAAACACAAATCCTTTACACAAAAGGTAAGACATACTGAGTATAGACACATAAACATCGAGTCTTCACACAGAAGTGAGAGTTTCTTGCAGCTGTTTCCAGATCTTAGGGGTTGCCATGAGAGAACACCTCAAGCTCACAATACAAGAAGGGACAGTCACCGAAACTGATATCAGGTAAAGGTCGACAGTGGTAATACCGTTGACTTTAAGAAGAAAATCAGCAAAATTTTCTACCGACCGTAATTTTTCAAAAGTAGATGAAAACTTGTTTGGAAAAGGCTAAAACCGGGTAGATATTTGAATCATGTTTTACTTTTGGTAATAAACCAGAGTCAAGATACGATCTTGAGAAGTGGATTCAGAGAGAAAAAGGACTCGATTACACTTTTTCGTCCTATTTTTATTTTAAAGTTTAATTTTCGTTGAAACTATGTAATGTTATAATATTAGTAATTATCCATTTTAATTATCGCCTTAATTCTTATGTAGCACTTCATATCAATTGTAAACTTTCACTTCAGTAATACAAAAAAGAAAGATTAAATATTTCCCTTCTTAACTCTTACCAAGTTTCTTCATCTCTTAACTTACACAATATTGTAGATTTAAGTTACTTACAACAATAAAAAATAATATATATATGTTATTTTATAACATGTTACTTTATTATACGGGGCTATATCTCTAGGTTTTTCGCTCCCCATTTATATATATATATATATATATACATAATTTATATGTTGTCATAATTCTTGAATTTTAGTTTATTTATGAAGGGGTTCTGCCTCTGGATAATCTGGGATGATTGGCATTGCTTTCCTCAAATCGATCGCTATATAGGCTCTGTCTTCACAATCATTGATCATATGATAGATTATGTCTTCTCATATCAATGCTTTTAAATGTGGAGAAGACATTTATAAAACATTTGAGAATAACTATAAGATAAATTTTGTCCAGAAGACAAAATTATATAGTTATCATGTCAAATGTAGTTAAACTCGATATCACTACCCTCAATATCTCTGAAAATAACTATATAATTGGGTTGTTGCATCAAAGATACATTTAAAGAGAAAATAGACTAATTGATACCATCAATAAGTCAAAAGTGATTTGTGATGATAGAAATGCATACACCATGATATATGTCTCGATGTAGCCGATTTTGATGTTGATCTTGAAGACATCAACGAAAATCTAAACAATTAAAATATTGTAGATTAAGATAATATGACATGACAATGCTTTATTATGTTTGTTTTTTGCTTAAAAATAGCTTTTATTTCATATTAAATGGTTCAGTCATAATGAGAAAAATTATGAAAAAAGTTCAAGTGGTCATCCATTAAAGAAACCAGAAAATTTTTCAAATGGGCGAATTTTCATGTAATGTTTGTTCTCTGGAAAACCTAATAACTCGGTCATCACCAGCTAAATTTGGGAATGAGTATTTTTTGAAAGAATTCATGGTGGTATGTGTGGGTCAAACCATCCACAATGCGGGTCATTTAAATATTTTATGTTATTAACTACTGCATCTAGTAGATGGTCACATGTGTCTATTAAGCACATGAAATATGGCTTTCACAAAAATCATTGCCAAAATAATCAAGTTAAGATCCCAATTTTTTTATTATACAATAAAGAAATTAAAGCTTGATAATGCTGGTGAAATAATTTCACAAGCCTTCAGTGACTATTATATGTCATTGGGAATTGATGTTGCACATCCAGTCCCACATGTTACCACACAAAATGGCATGGTTGAGTCTTTGATCAAGCAGTTACAAATTATTGCTAGACCGTTAATAATGAGAACAAGACTTCCAATTTCAATACGGGGTCATGCAATTTTTCATGTTGCAACACTCATTCAAATAAGGCAGAGTGTATATAATAAATACTTCATATTAGAATTAACATCTAATCAGAAGCCAAATATATCTCATCTCCGAATTTTTGGTTGTGCGGTTTATATCTCCATAACACTACCACAAAGAAAAAAAAATTGGACCATAAAGGAAATTGAGAGTATATATCAAGTATACATCGCCAAGTATAATTCGGTATCTGGAATCAAAATCTGGTGATATGTTTATGGTATGTTTTGTCGTTTGTCATTTTAATGAAGATGAATTTTCAGTGTTAGGGGGGGGACTAGAGAAGTTTTAAAGGATATAATTTGTTGCACATTGTCGTTATGACACCTTGATCCCCCTACGAAACAAAGTGAACAGGATGTTTAGAGAACTGTGCATTTACAAAATATGTCAAACGATATAACAGATGAGTTACCGATACAAAAAGAATGACAAAATCATACATACTTGTTGTGAATGCTCCATCAAGAGTTATTGTTCTGGATGAACAAAATGATGGAAATATGCAAATGAACCTAAAAATGGGGAGACCAATAGGATTAAAGAATAAAAATCTACGAAAGAAAAAATAAATTGGGAGAACTATATGAAAGTGGTCTAGAAGAATCACACACAGAGAAAAGTCATGCAAAGAACATTAATATTGAAAATCATGAGATTTTCATCAATTATACCCAAAATGAAAAATTATGGGTAAAAAATAAAATTGAAGATGATGAAATTTTCTCATTCTTTGTATCAGACGAAATTGATAATGAAAGTGATGATTCAGATCTAATGTCAATATAGAAATTCCACAAAATATCTGATTGGAAGAAATGATAAATGGCCATAAAAACTATGCTGAACTCCCGCGATAAAAAAAATGTTTTTGGACTTATTGTCACAACACCTGAACATGTAAAATTCGTAGTGTAAAAATGGGTATTTGTTCGGAAAAAGATGAGACTAATGAGGTAACAAGATATAAATCCCGACTTGTTACCCAAATTTTTACTCAAATACCGGGAATGGATTATAAAAAAACATATTCCTCAGTAATGGATGCAATTACATTCAGATTTTTGATGAGACTAGCGACATCTAAGAATCTTGAAATGCATCTAATGGATGTTGTGACATCATATCTAAGAGACTGCCTGAAGCATTGAGCTCAGAATCTAAAAAGATATGTTTGGTCAAATTACATTGATCCATTTATGGATTAAACCAATTCAGATGCATGTGGTATAATCGTTTAAGTGAATATTTGTAGAGTAAAAAATATACAAAAAATGTGATATGCCATTGCGTATTTATTAAGAAATCTTTATCCGAATTTGTGATCATAGTTGTATATGTTGATGCTCAGAACATAATTTGAATTCAAAAGGAGATTAACGATGCTATAACTCATATGAAAGAAGAGTTCAGAATGAAGGATCTTGGACAGAAATAAATTTGTCTATGGCTCTAGATTAAACATCTTCGGAATGGAATTTTCCTACATTAATCAAATTATATGAAAAGTATCTTAAAACACTTTTAAATAGATAAAGCGACTCCTTTGAGTACTCCAGTGGTTAATAAATCACTTAACATTGACAAAGATCTATTCCAACCTTGTGAAGATCACGAAGAGGTATTAGGTCCTCAAGTATCCTATATGAGCGGTATTGGTGGACTCATGTATCTTGCAAATTGCACTAGGCCAAATATAGTTTTTGCTACAAATCTGCTCGCAAGTTACCATTTATAATCTACGCGCAAACACTGGAATTGAATAAAACTATATTTCGTGATCTACAGGAAACAATTGATTTGGATTATTTTATGATTGAATATCTAGTGACGATTTAGTTGGCTTGTCAGATATTATTTATCAAATCCACATAAAGTCTGATCGTAAACCGGATATATTTTCACAGTTAAAGACACTACAGTTTCTTGGCATTCGCAAAAGTAGAATTTAGTTGCTATATCCTCAAATCATACAGAAACAATTACACTTCACAAAACATGTAAAAAAAGCGTATGGCTCAAATTCATAACTGAACACATATAAAAAACAAACAGAATAATCATAAATAAAAAGCTAACAAAATTATTGAACACAATGTTGTATGTGCGTCGCTTAACTTACCGCCTTAAATTCCTATATATAGAACTTCGTATCAATTATAAACTTTCACTTGAGTAATACAAAAAGCAAGATTAACTCTTTTCTTTCTTACCTCTCACCAAATTTCTTTCATCTTTTTACTTGGACAATATTGTATACTTAAGTTAATTACAACAATACAAAATAATATATACATATATAGTTATTTATAACATGTATAGTTCTGTCGACAGGTTTATTCATCACTTTGTACTGAACTCAGAAAACCCATACATTGTATCTTCTTTATTTAGACTGGGCCTAAAACCTCAAGCCCATTATCCTTAACTCCCAATTTTATTGGTTTGGTGAGATCGAAAGATAGTAATAAAATGCTGAACAAACGATTCAATTACCTGAAACAAACACTTATTAAAAACGGGAACAACGATGTTTATTTAAAACACATGTCCATAATAGTAATTACCAAGACCATCTACCATTCTAGGACTAGAACAGAGAATTGATTATTAGTATTGCATATATAACTCTGGTGATCAGGATTTTTATCATCCGATTAACATGAATCCGTAGGTCTGTGGAGAACTGCTCGTCATATAGATCCTTTGATCTAATCCCAACGCTCAACTAGCCCGGAAATGGTAATTAAAGTTTCCTCCTCGGCTTCCTGGAAGAAGATTATGACATATATGTTGTAAGTAGACTTAAATAGAATATGAACATTAATGCTGCTACGTAGGTTTGTAATATACCTACCAGACACACACAAAGGTAGAAGCACATGTATGATAGTATCTTAGTGGTTTCGAAAGTTTTCGAGGCAATGGTCTTGATCCAAATTCCTACTCCAAAATTTCTTGTAATACTCTGCGTAAGTGAAGTCTCTATAGATTGGCTTAGTCTGGTCATCGTTGGCTTCAGACAAGGTCTTGGCCGGACTCATAATAGCACAATCAGCTGGACACATAAATGATGCAATGGATAATCTTGGCTTTTCAGTGTTTGTCACAGCTCGATGCCATACACTTTTGTATACTCCATTACTTAGTGCCTACAAGACACGTTTCGCCAAGGTCGTAATTCTAAATAACCATTTATAAATTCGGAAAATGATAAAAATAACGATTTTCCAATTAAAAACTAACTGAAAATGAATACAGTGACTCATATATTACATGTTTTAAATTAGAATTATCTCAACTCCGACTTAAAATATATCACATTCTAACATATTCGTTCGACATGGAGGTGATATAACTTAACATCTTGAAATACCATAACAAATGCATTACGCATGTATGTTGGATTAGATGGTGGAAAATGATAATATATAAATTATAAGTTTCTAATTTAAAATCAATTAGCAATTTATGTAACCCATGTTAAAGTATTATATGTCATTCAAACGTAAGAGCTTCGGTATCACTAGAAACATGAAAGAATTAAAGTACCTGTAACTGGTCACCAATGTTAATGACGAAAGCATCAGGATGTGGATTAACAGCGAACCAGTGATCATCAATCAAAATTTGTAGACCACAAACGGTAGAGTCTTGGAGAAGAATGGTTAGGGCGTTTGGATCGGTATGAGCAGGTAAACCATAAGTGAGCTCAGGCTCAGGACATGGAGGATAATAGTTGACTGCCATGTGTTGACCTTGTTCACCAAGTACTTTCTTCATGTAATCTTTCTGTAAACCTAAGCTCTCTGATATTAATTCCTCTATTTTAAATCCCACTTCTCTTACTTCTTTACTGTATTTACTCACTATTTCTCTGCAATAACAAAATTACACACCCCTAATTAGTTACTCAAATCACTTCTATTGTCAGTAATTGATTACTTATTTGATAGTACTATATAATTATAATACTTTATATATTCTTAAAATCTGGACATACGTGCAGTATTAAAAGTTCGAATTGAATAGTGGAGCACGTAATTCACGTTGTCAACTTCGAATTACGGCAAAAAATAAAAATAAAAAAAATCTGAGCATCGATCTCTTATATGAAAGACCGAGTCATTAAATAATTAATGTTACATATATAAATTAAATTAAATATGAAAATTGAGAAAGGTAGTCGCATGGCATGAGATCACGACGCTGACGTAAACACGGTTTAACAGTGACGTCATATATACTTTATACGGTTATAATTTAACTATTTCACTTATATAATTATATATTTATATCGTAGTGATATATATTGACCATTTCCACGTTCTTAGTATTTATGGGTGCAATATGCCTTTTAGTTGTATGAAAATATCAAAACAGCCCTCGTGCTCGTGTTTACTTGCTTGCTATGTTTAATGACTTGGTCTTTGAGCATAATATTCAGATCCGAAAAAATTAAACCGAAACCAAACTAAAAAAGTATGTTTAGGTCTAAATCCGGATCTATCAATTGTTTATTTTATTGGATAGTTTATAGAAATACTCATGGGTTAGGTTGGGTCCGGCATTTTGGTTCTCATATACCCAAAAAAACAATTTAGATGTTTGGGTATACAGGTATTCCATTCTAAATTTGGTTTCAGATCCTCAAATATTTTTCGGATATTTGAATATCTTTTAATTATTTTTTAATATTTTAGGTAATCTATAATTTTTGAATATACAAATATTTTTTGGGTATACAGATTTTTTTTAATATCTATTTCCAAATCCGGATTATCATAGTAATATTTAAATATACAAACATTTTTTTCTAAAATTCTGAACTCGGATAAAATTGATCTAGAACTAAAAGGAAACGAAATAGATCCTAAACGAATCTAAAACTTTTTTATCCAAATATTTGAATCCGAAAAAAAAACTAATTTGAATCCAACTTAAAACCCCGAATGTCCAAAATATGTATAGGATGCAATTATTGATAATTAAATATTAAAAATTAAAATATGGATAAGTAAGAGTAGAATAGGTAAAAGACAAATCATTTCATATAAATTACTTTTGTATACATGGTAGTAATAGCATATGTTTTCTAACAGTTTATTTTTGTAAATGAAAGGAGTTTTAGATTTTTGATTTATTAAAAAAAGTTGGTATAAGTGACCAGTTGTTGACAATAGTGTATTTAAGATATAAATCATTTTTTAAAGATGAATTTGAACTTATAAACTAGTTGTTAGAGAAATCTATTATACTAATCTATAATAATATAAATTTTTAAAATAAAAACGAAAATTAGTGAGTTTTTTAGATAGAATTGAAGAAAAAATGAGAGATTTAGGTTAGAAATATTAAGAATGTATAATGAACTCAAAAATAATTGGTAAAAGTATATTTAAAAATTTATTTTTTTGTTGTTAATGGCGAAGGAGAGAATTAAATAAAATGACAATTTTGTAGATAATAGATATTTGATTGGTATTTTAGTTTCTTATGTTTTGAAAAAAGATAGAAAAAGTTAATAGTAAAACTAAAAATATGAAAAAAAATAAAGATAAAATGGATAGAAAAAGTTTAGGAAAAAAGACGTTACTTTACAATTGACAATAAGTCAATCTTGCAATTCTTCCTATAATTAATAAGCAATAAAAAAGTAAATCAAAGATAAGAACGTCTTTGAAGAAGTTGCAATTTTTCAAACTTTCGCATCTAAAAACTAATTCCTGTCATGTCACTAATAATTTTCCAAGTTATGAATAATTTTCTTCTGGCGTACTAACAACTTGAATTAAATTAAATAAGGATAAAAATGTGTCTAATTAAAATATAATAAAAGCACAATGATGCTGAGATTTCACCGAAAATTGACTCTTAATTTTGTAACAGTTTAGATGGAGATTTGTCGAAAGACCAAGTCTTTGGGAGTATTCATCAACTGTTTCTTTTATCGTGTGGTTATGCTTCAAACCTCGGCTTGTCTTTTTCCATCGAGTCTTATTCACATCTAAATTTTCTTTATCTTTTTTTTTTTACTTATCTATAAACCAGTTTATATCGTCTACTGAACAAGTCGGTTGAAGTAATTCACACGGTTTTGTGAATTATAGTAAAAACTAAATATGGAGTCAACATTATTACATGTGCTTGCCAAGATTTTGTAAAATCCATGTGATGTCACATGGCGAACCAGATATAAAAGGACCACAAATTATTTATTTTTTACCAAAAAGTACTTTGTTTCAAAAAGCCGGTTTGAAGATAAACCAAAACAGTTGACATAAATGAAGGTGGAATTTTCTTTTACTATTGCTTAACAAAAGAAAATTTTAACTATATTGTAACTTGGATATCTGAATCCATTTATGCGTTTTGCTATGAGACATTTGCTTCACACCTATATTGTACTTATAATAATAATAATATTTTTTTATTGTGAGCTAAAGTCATATGTTACGTAATGTTATGTAGAGAATATGATAATGGGAAACAAGCATCTCATTAAGGTTTTTCTGGTGCAGACAGAGGCAGTTCTCATTTTAGTTTTGTTTTATTGTTATTTTAAAGGATCATGATGACACACAAAAAATAAGATATTATACTTTATATTCCTTCTTCGATATAGGTAGCTTAGCGAACATTTGATATCTCTCATAATTATAAGTATAAATATGTTTTTATATATAAGTTGACTAAAAAAGAAAAATAATTGTATATTAGGGTCACAATAGAATCTATTCTGATAAATGAGAGTCTCAAAATAGCTAATAACAAGTCTATTTCTGGCTATTCTGATACATTAGAAATCAACAATAAAATAATATAGTCACAAAACCGTATTGATCGTTTTACCACATGCATGTATTGTTTTTATCGGCTATACACCAATGCAAATTATATTAACTATAATGGAAATAATAATATATATATATATATATAAACATTTTAGTTCAAACATAGAAATTATGAAAAAGAAAGTAATGAAAAGTACTTACTTGAAAGTTGGAGGATTTGAAGGCCAATCATGAACATAGTTTTGGAGAGGATAACAATGGAGTCTAAGATAATCTCTCCAATTGTTGACTTTTTCTTTCTTCACATTGAAGCTCGTTGATAATCTTGTTGTCTTCGTTGGATCGTCAGAATATAGCTTCATTTTTTCTTCAATTGATAAACTAAAAAACTCATGTGCAACACTCACCGTCTCATCTATTATTTCTTTACTAACTCCATGGTTTATCACCTATAGATTAATGATTAATGATAAACTTTAAATGCTTATAGAGTATTATTTATTTTTATAAATTTTTAATGATAATAATCAGCATAAAAATAGTCAATATCAAGAAAAATACAAAGTTTTTCATATTTAAAATTATTGAAAAAAACTGAAGCAGGTGACTAGTTGTAATGTTCTATTTAAAAATATTTTAGGTACCAAAGTTCGAGCCTTCTAGAATATTTTTTTTGAAGAAAATGTTGCTAAAAAAATAGAAATTAGGCACCTGAAAAAAACCGAATCGAGAGCAAGCTTGGTGAACCTGTAGAACGAGAAGAGATCGATCTGTGGAAGAAAGATCGATGAGAGGGAAATCGTGGAATTGAGAGACATCACTGAGACGTGGACGGTCGGAAATTTGCCGGACATAATTTTCCGGCAGAGTAGTGTGACGGAGACCAGTGGATATAAGTTTTGCCGCCATGTTTTGTAAGAGAATAGAAGAAGATAAAAAAAAGGAAGGCTTGAGTTTGTAGTATGTGTAGGCAATGTGCATCAATGGAGTATAATATTTATAACACAATGCCGTATTTGTTCGGTCCTACTAAAATTTTGTTATTTCAATATGTATGTTATTGGATTGATTTACATTAATTTTAATCCACGAATATATAATCGAATGGACTGGGATTTGACAGAATTTACGGAAAGGCAAATGTGGTTATTATCACGAATTTTATAATCGGAAGTATTCGTGATTATATATTTTAGGGCTTTTGATTTAAATAATCTAAAATTTGGTTTAAAATACAAAACTAGAATCTAATTTGAGTCAAATGCAAAATTAATTCAGAAAGTTAATAAAATTACAATTTTCTTCTTCATGAACAAACAAAAAATCAGATATTACAATTCTAATTATAACTTTCTGTACTCCACCATTTTACTCTACTTGTAGGTAGACTTTATATGTAGACCCCAACTTGAAATCTACTATGTGATTTTTTTTTAACAATAATAAATATTTTTGGTAAAACATTTGTATAAGTATAAAAATTTTAAATTTATAAAACTAAACTAACAAAGATCATGTTTTAAAGATCATGTTTTTTGTAAAACTAAACTAAAATGTAAACTTAAAGTAAAGTCTACTTATGCGTAGACTTAAAGTGAAGCTACTTACGCGTAGACTTTATATTAAGTCTACTTACACGAATTTAAGCCCATTGAGTTTGAATTTATTCTTACAATTTACCTAGGTTAAAAAGTGGTTTTACAAAATTGAAAGAAATCCTAATTTTTATTTGTAGCCTCTATCTTTCTCTCACATTTGCAACCTCCATCTTTCTCTCTCATTTACAACCTCCATATTTCTTCGTTGTTTTACTAAGATCTAGGTAAAATATAAACAAAACAATTTGATTTATTGCAAAAAATTAAGAAATTTCACCTTTTATTCTTTGAAAAAACAAAAAGTGACTTTTATCTTTGATTTTAGAAGTCTAATTTCTTTCAAGGTTCATATTCTTAGATTTGTTGAATGGAGGACTAATGAAAAAAGAAGAAAAGTGAAGAATGGTGGTTCTTGGGTTTGGTTAGTGGGTTGTTTCATGTGAAGTACATCATTTAACTTTCAAGGTATATGAAAAATTTGATTTTACTTGGTTTTATTGTAAAAGATTTGAAGTTTTTGGGTTTCTTTTTATAAGATTTTTTTTTCTTTACTATACGAGATTTGATTTTTTATCATTATTTTCTTGTATAATATTCCAATTTTTTGTCAAAATTTTTTTGTTGATAAATGTGAAATATATTTTTTGTTAATTTTCTTGGTAAATATGTGAAATATTTTATTTTTAGTTAATATTTGTGTAAGATTTTATTTTTTTGTTGATTTTCCTAGTGATTGTGGTGAAAGAATCTATTTTTGTGAACAACAAATTTAGATATGATTTTCTAGTTAATATTTGTGAAATATTTCATTTTTTATTAATATTTTTGAAAGAATTTTTGTTGTTGTTAATTTTCTTGTAAATAGTAGTGAAATAGATTATATTTTCCTTGTAAACAACTCATCTATATGTAGTTTTTTTTTTTAATTAAGAGATCTGATTTATTTAGTTAATTAACCTTTTCCAATTTTGGTTGCAGACATCAAATGCAGACATCGATTGCAGATATTGATTATAGACATTGATTTCAGACTTAAGTTGTAGACATCATTTGCAGACATCGCTTGTAGAGATCGTTAGAGAAAATAATATCAATACATTGATAAAAGATAGAGATATACATAGTTTCTTAATAATTTTATATAAAAGGATAATATTTTTGGTATTAATGAATAATTATATTTGGTGACCAAAAACTAGAAAATTATGTAAAAATCCATGATTTTAAGTTTTAAGTTTACTTTATGTAAATTAAAATCGGTATAATATGGGAATATTAGTCGGTATACATAAGATCAAACTACACATGTTCATATTCATGTCTTTCAACTAAATGTAATGAATTTATTGTTCTAAACACCCATTAACCATTATCCACCATTGGATCAATATATGTTTATTGATAAATTTATATAAATATGTGATTAAACCATAGATATAATACATAAACATGTAAAACTTATATAGAGGCATATACTATAAATTCAATTTTTATGAAATCGTCAAAGTATACTTCATATGAAGTCTACATTGTGTAGTTCAAATTAAGTCTACTTTAAATAAGCTAACTACTCAATTTGTAATTTGTAAAGTCTACTCAATAAACTAACTACTCAATTTTTCTTCCCTTAGCTCATATTCCATTACACAATCGCCATTGTAGACTTCATTCTAAGTCTATTACGAGTAGACTTACAACATAGTCGACTAACCGTATACGTCAAATGAAATCTACGACAAAGGAGCTACATGCATAAATTATTTCAAAATTTTATTAACCATAAATATAACGCATAAACATGTCAAATTTATACACAGACAGAAAAATGAATAAACATGCATGTGAAAGTTCCAAAAAATAATTAAACATTATATATGTTATAAACTTAGTTTAAACAAAATTTTAAAAGTATACTTGCATATTAATTTTACCGATAGTAAACCATATTATAAGTCTACTAACAGAAGATGTAAAATAATGTATATCAAACGTAGATGTAAAATAATGTTTACAACCGGTAGTAGACTGTATTATAAGTCTACTAACGGTAGATGTAAAATAAAGTCTACTGAATATAAATGTAAAATAAAGTCTACTATGGGTAGTAGACTTTATTATAAGTCCACTAAAGGTAGATGTAAAATGAAGTCTACTAAACATAGATGTAAAATAAAGTCTACTAACGGTAGTAGACTTTATTATAAGTCTACTAACACTAGACTGCAAATACAGTCTATGTTTTTGGGTTAGTTTTGCATATGACCAAACTTTGACTTTCTAGAAGTATACTTAATTTTAGGTATGCTCTGAAATCGGGTTAGTTTTGTAATTGACCAAAATGTTGACTATCCTCGGTAGACTTAATTTTGAAGTCTACACAAGAAGTCTACCAAAAATTGTAAAAGTAGATTTAAAATGAACTTTACTGAGGTTAAGTTTGCAATTGACTAACTTTGACTTTTTTGAATGAAGTCTACTATGTAAAAGTAGACTTCATATTGAAGTCTTCTTTTTTGAAGTAGATTTCATATGAAATCTACTTTTTAGATTGGTTATGTCATATATCCAATGACGTAAGCTACTTAATTGTAGACTTTAATTGAAATCGATTTTTAAAAAGTAGACTTCATTTGACGTCTGCATAATGTAGACTTATCATGTAGATTTCATACAAAAAAAGTCAAACTTAGTCAACTGCAAAACTAACTTGAGTAGAATTCCTTTTAAGTATACTTTTATAATTCTCGGTAGACTTATCGTGTAGGCTTCAAAATTAAGTCTACCGAGGATATTCAACATTTTGGTCAATTGCAAAACTAACCCTTTTTGCGTAAACTTAAATACTTTACATCTGATTTTTTTTTTCAACAAAGAGAAATCTATAGACTTTATTTTAAGTCTACAACATATTGGTCAAATTTAAAATAACTCATTTGTTGACTTGTACACTTCATTTTAAGTCTACATGGATAGTAGACTCTATTCTCTGTGGCAAAAAAAATAGTCATGAGTTAGATTGAGGTTGTGTTTACCTTCAATTATTGTCCAGAAATTTGAGTCACGCTAATACCAAAGAAGCTTAATCATTTTTCATCTAAAAACTCAAAAACAAGGGGATCTAAGAATTTTAAAAAATTTGAAATGCAAATGAGATAGTTTTTTTGTATGAAATTGATGAGAGAGTATAATTATAGGAAGTTTTGTGGATTAATTTAGAGTTATGGAATCCAAAATTGGTTGGAAAGTAAGCATTTCGAGCTCACTTTTGGTTGTTAATGGTGGTTGAAAATATTGAAAATGATGATACCTCTGTAAATAGGTGACACTAACAAAATATTAATGTTTTCTTTAAGTTTTGTTTGGTTATATAAAAAATAAAAACAATAACAACAAAATAGCATGATTGTAAATATATAGTGGTTCAAGAAAAAAAGTGTAGTTCAAATTTGTATTTGACTCTACAAATTAGGTTATTTTTGAAACAAGTATTTTATGTCTAGTTTTTTCATGTACAATAAGCATCTACAAATTTTAAATCTATTGTACTGCGTAGCTTAATTTCTATTAGTCGTGGTACGTTATTGAATTTTTCATAAACTCGTTTAAAATAAATAATTGTCATCGTGACCTAATAATTCCTTTTATATGAACAATTGTATATATCCATTTTGTGATTCAACGATGAAATTAGATGAAAAGAAAAACAACAAAATAAATTATTCAGTTTTATCTTTTTTTTTTCGACGACAAATAAGATATGAATAAAAATCACAAAGAAAGTACAAACGAGAATTAAGCAACCTCTCTGGCCCGGCGAGCTAAAAAGTCTACTCGATGATTGAGAGATCTTGGAAGAACAGATACCGATACGGCCGAAAACAACGAAACTCAGTCCTGAGAAACTCCTCCTGGTAAGCCCGAAACGCCGACCACTCCTATGGTTGTTCAAAGATCTGTATCACCGACCTACAATCCGTCGAAATCTCCACCTCCGTGATTTGTACCTCCCCTAAAGACTCCATAGCCCATAACACCGCTTCTACCTCAGCGTGCAGGGCCAACACACTCCGAGAAATTCCTCTGGCACCCGAACACTCTCCTCCCACTGAATCTGGAAAACAGTACCAACCAAGACCTGAGTATCGATCAGTGTCCTTCCAGGACGCATCCACAAAGCATCTATAACCTGTGAAATGTAAATTAGCAGTGGTAGGGAAAGCTAAAGCCATTTGTCTCTCCTCACATCCCACAAGATGTGATACACTGGCCTCTGGGCGGCCTATTCTAGCCTCACCCATTCTGCCTGATCAGTGACCGCATTAGACAGGATTTTCCAAGGATCCAAGTTCTGATTTGTAAAACAAAAACGACTCCTTGATTTCCATATGTATCACAATATCCATGGAAATATGTTCATATTAGCATCCTCAGATGACCTTGCGAACAAGTAATCCAAATTAAACCACATAGACACTCCAGGGAACCTATTTGGTGCCGATGGGATACAAGATAGAGCCCATACCTGAACGGCAGGTGGACACAGGAATAAGACATGGGTGATGCTCTCATGTTCCGCACTACAGCGGGAACAACCTTGTATCACATCTCACTCCCCGCTTTATCAAATTTGTATTCACCGCGATACAACCTGATAAAGCTTGCCATATAAAATGTTTAATCTTATTGGACTAGTCTAGACTCCAAATTTTCCCATACAAAGTATGAAAATTTGGCCCGAACTTAGGCTGCCCCTTCCCAGAAATATTCTCGGCAACTGCATAGTCTGTCTTCACCGAGTAACGTCTTGTTCTAGTAAAATGTCAACCCCAAGAATCCTTCTTCTGCTAACGAGAAATCGGGATTCCTAAAATCAGAAGCGCATCTCCAGGGTC
Source organism: Lepidium sativum (assembly GCA_023374145.1). NCBI lineage: Eukaryota > Viridiplantae > Streptophyta > Magnoliopsida > Brassicales > Brassicaceae > Lepidium > Lepidium sativum. The sequence goes on along the minus strand of JAKUCM010009590.1, from coordinate 1,341 downwards.
AAAATATTGACGAACTAACACTTTCTTCCATTATACTATATGAAAAAAATCAGTTTTATCATTTAGATATATGAAAAAAGATAGACTATTTTTCGGTTAAATACCATTTCAAAAATTACGCGCAATTTGTCGTCATTTATACTTCCATCGTCTAGACTGATATAAGATACAACATTACCCACAAAATAATCTGAATATAGTTTAAATTAGTATTATTGACGTGTTATAATTGAAATAATCTAAAGTTGAATTGCACTGCATGTTATCAATTGAAAATTAATGTATAGTTTTCGATTAATTAATGATACCACGAATTAAATTCTAAGAAACTTATCAACTTTACAACACATATTATTATTTGTTAATTTATTGTACGGGGATAAATATTTTATTGGGGGTAAAATACAGGATTAAATATTTATATAGTTTTAACAAATCATTCATTTATGTGGAGTTTTCTATCGGTCTTTTGAGAAGACAACTTCGCAACTTAAACTTTTCATTACCAAGTAATTTTTCTAACAAAAAAAATCACGATTTCGAATCTATTTTGAAAGAGTAATTTACATATTAAACATGATGTTATCAGCGGTCAGTTTTGAACACACACACCAAAATTACGGATTAAAGATTCGGAAATTTTACAGTTTACTAAAAAAAACACTAGTGCATTATACTACTATATCACATATCGTTGGAACATACAAAATCCATTCTGACATGCAACAATGTTATGGGACAAAACACAAATTTTGGTGGGTCAAACAAACGGACTCGATCGATGAAAAGCATTTCGAATCACTACTTTATATAAACTTCCTAAAACTAATAGAAAGAGAACGTTGGTCGGTTCGGTGAAGAGACAGTGATGGAAAGAAAAAAATGAGTATGAACATGGATACACTCATTCACACACAAAGTCAAGCGGCAAGATAATTAAAGAACTATAGCTCTTATGCTAACTCTTAACTATTTCTCAACATCTTTTGCGTGGAGGTATCTTCTCTTCTCCTTAAAACCTTGGATCCATCCTCTTGTTGGGAGATCAATGCTTTAAAACAGGTTGTGCAATATCGAAAAGAATGATTATCAAGCGAGTTGGTAAATGATTATCATCTAATTCTAGATAAGATCTCTGCAAGAAGTGCTATGAAAATTTTGTCCTTTGAAATTCTCTTATGGGTGCATAGGTCGAAGAGACGTTATCATCTTGGACCACATTACATAATTTTTTTTTTTTTAACCATGAGAGTTCCGAATTTTGATCTGTTATCTTTTCCAGTATTCGGGATCAACCATTAATAATACCACGTTTAAGACGTAAACCACCTCCCCAAATAA